>LGRX02034023.1:41212-86325 GCA_001247695.2 Cymbomonas tetramitiformis
ACACACACAGTCACGTGGAGTTGGTGCTGGGGGTAGAGGGTGTCGGGGCGGGGCAAGTCGGTGGCGGGGGCGCAGGTTTGGGTGAGGGCAACCCAGTTTATCATTCAGCCCCTTGGGACAGCGCTTGAGCATTCTGGCCGTGCCGTGGGTGGGCAAGCTCTCTTGAGACCAGGCTGTAGGGGGCAGCGGGGTGATGTGGGATGTGGGCTTGGTGGTGGAGGGGTGGCTCGATTGGCGGAGGTGAGCCGGCTCCAGAGACATAGCAGCAGTGCGCCGGCAGGACAGCCGCAGAGGGGCTCAGGTGGCCCAGTGAGGCTCAGGGAGCAGAGGGGTGGTCTTGCGCGTGGGCTTGGTGGTGGAGATATGGCTTGCGCAGCTTGGGGGGCAGGGATGAACCGGCTTCAGGCACAAGGTGGCAGTGCGCTGGCGGTGCAGTCGCAGAGGGGCTCAGGTGTCTCAGCAAGGCTTAGGGGGTCCCATTCTGCACTAGTGAGCTCCGAAGAATCCGGATAGGTGTCCCGAAGTGTGTGCTGAATCCTTTGATCCCCAGCGTGGGTACATAGTGCAGTCACCTGTGGCTACGGGGTGCCAAAGGAGTCGCAAGGATAAGCATACACACAAACACACAGCTGTCGGGAACGCGACAACCGGATGGTGAACTATTGGCCACCGGGAGGGCTGGGGACACACAGGCGACTGTTGAGATGGGACCCCAAGTAGGAACAGCGCGGCACGACAGTTGTAGGGCAAGTGTGGAGCGCATTACTCAAGTTCGCGGCTACCTCGCAAGGCATTCAGTGCAAGGGCTTCAGTCACGTGGAATTGGTACTGGGGGTAGAGGGCTACAGGCGCAAGTCGGTGGCGGGGGTGCAGGTTCGGATGAGAGCGGCCCAGTTTACCATTCTCAGCCCCTTGGGACAGCCCTTGGTGGTGGAGAGGTGGCTCGAGTGGCGGAGGTGAGCCGGTTTCAGAGACACAGCAGCAGTGCGCCGGCGGGGCAGTCGCAGAGGGGCTCAGGTGGCCCAGTGAGGCTCAGGGAGCAGAGGGGTGGTCCTGCGCGTAGGCTTGGTGGTGGAGATATAGCTCGCGCAGCTCGGGGGGCAGGGATGCACCGGCTTCAAGCACAAGGCAGCAGTGCACCGGCAGTGCGGATGCAGAGGGGCTCGGGTAGTTCAGCGAGGCTGAGGGGGTCCCATTCTTCACGAGTAAGCTCCGGAGAATCCGGATAAGTGTCCTGAAGTGTGTGCTAAATCCTTTGATCCCCGGTGTGGGCACATAGTGCAGCCGGTCTTCTGTGGCTACGGTGTGCCAAAGGAGTCGGTCCAAGGATAAGCAAACACTCACTCACTCCTTTCTGGTTATGCGATGCCAAAGGAGTCGGTCCAAGGATAAGCCACACTCCCTCCCTCTCTCTCTCTCTCTTGCTCTCTCCTCAGCTATGTTAACTGCCAAAACCAGAGCCATTCATCGAATCCCTTCGTTGACTCTGACATGGGGCATGGAGCGCAGGTGCCACGAAGTTTCCATGCCACCTTCAGCGCCACCTGGCGAAGATATATTTACTTGCTTCCGCAACCTGAGGTGTGTTACCGTCGGATATATTTACTTGCTTCCGCAACCTGAGGTGTGTTACCGTCGGAACTGCCCTTGTTGCTGCCATTGATTACACACTACATTGAAGGATGTTCGATTTCCTTGGCGCTGATTTACACCCTACATTGAAGGATGTTTGATTTCTTTGGCGCTGATTACACACTACATTGAAAAATGTTCGATTTCTTTGGCGCTGATTTATACACCCTACATTGAAGGATGTTCGATTTCTTTGGCGTTGATTACACACTACATTGAAGGATGTTTGATTTCCTTGGCGCTGATTACACTACATTGAAGGATGTTTGATTTCTTTGGCGCTGATTACACACATTGAAGGATGCTCGATTTCCTTGGCGCTGATTTATACACCCTACATTGAAGGATGTTTGATTTCTTTGGCGTTGATTACACCCTACATTGAAGGATGTTCGATTTCTTTGGCGCTGATTACACCCTACATTGAAGGATGTTTGATTTCTTTGGCGCTGGTTACACCCTACATTGAAGGATGTTCGATTTCTTTGGCGCTGATTACACCCTACATTGAAGGATGTTCGATTTCTTTGCGTCTTCTTCGCAGCATGCGCACCAGAGGGGCCCTCAAAAGAGAATGCCCGCGTGGCGCCGGCACCGCTTGGCCCGGCTGGCGTGGCGGTCCTCCTGCCCTGAGGCCACGTATGACACCAAATGGTGTCTATGCTTGTCAGGGTGCGGCGCGTGTGGACCCGCGCGTGGTGGGTCGCCTGCTGCAGCCTCTGGTGCACCCGAGCGGGCTCAACTTCTACAGCTTCGGGCGTGACACCCCGAAGGGCAAGTGCGCCCCGGCACTCCTGCGCCAGCTGCCCCCTTCTGCGCTTCTTCGGAGGGCGCCTGAAGGGTGACGTGTGCGGCATGCCTGCCGGGTGCCGCTCCCAGGCAGAGTGCATACCCTGCCTCAGGGCCGAGCGCCGTGCTACCTCTGAGTCAGCCCCTACGCTCTGAGCCTTGGGGCCGCACCTCACGTGTCTTGGAAGTAAGGATCAAGGGCTGGGTCCACGTGTCAAGTCATTCTGTGGCAAGACTGGCAGGTTAGTTCAGCAAGGCGTATTGCATAACTCCTCTAACCCGGGTGCAAACATGGCACACCACTTCGCAGTCGAGCATACGCTATTCTGAGAGTGCGCGGCGGTGGCGCACCATCCGCGCGTTGCTGGTGCGCGCCGACGAGGCGCATGCCCGGGCTGCTGTTCGATGACGGAGCTCCGCGGCGGCTGTGCAGGGACACCATGTGCGTCATGCTCCACACCAGCGCAACGTCCGGGGTCAGGCTGTTCTCCATCTGCCCTCGCTCATGGCTCCCTGTGGCGCGCACACTGCGCTTTGCTCGTGACTTGCATGCGGTGATTATCCGAGTGAGATTCATCCTATGCCCTGGTGGGGTGGATGTCTAATGGAGTTTGCGTTTCACTAAATCCTAAAACACCGCCACTGCCACACGCAGCGCAGACAGATTCGCCCGGTGCACTGTGAGGAGCGCGACGCCCCAAGTGGCCGTCCTCCGCGGGCGGGCCCCACGGGACGCGCCGCGCTGGTTTCGAGAGTCGAGTGTGAGCGTCTTTGAGTTCCGGGGCGCAGGTGCTGCCGGATGGTGTCCCCGTGCTATGCATCGTGAGTACCTGAGCTCTCCCTATAGCTCGCCATGCTTCTGCTGTCGCCCATTCACCTTCTAAGCTTCCTATTTCCGGTGCTGCCTTCTTTTGTCTCTGTAGACCCACTTATTGGCGTGTAGAGTTGTAGCCGGTTTTGGATCCATTGATCGACGCCGGCATTATTCCTTCAGAGGACCCAGCGGCACTTTCGCAGTCATTCTCAGTGACTCCTCTCGTATAGCTGTACTGTTTCCCTGCTGCGAGGGGTTGAGCGGGCGGAATCTTCTAGATTTTATCGCTCATGAGGATGAGGGACTGTCTGAGGCATGTTTCATGACGCCCGATTGTCAGGGCAAGGCATGGTCTGGTCATTGTTGAATTGCAATGTCACTAAGCAGTCAAGGTGGTTCGGTGCGCTTTGATTTGGCGTTTTTCTGGATCGAGATTGGCAATCGTAGTTTTGGCCGCAGCTGTGAGTTGTTTCTTCTTTTTCCATTTCATCCTCGTTGGCGACCATAACGCCATTTGCACTGGAAGCGGCAATGATGTCTGAGCTGCATGGCGGCGATGGTGCGAGGCCATTGGCAGGAGCTGGTGGCCAACCGCTTCCTCCGGAGGCAGGTGAGAGTGCTGGTGGCCACTGCTGTGCGCTCTGCTCTGTGCCTGCAGAGTTGCACCACCGAGGAGCATCCCTCTGAGTCGGTGACAGGCAAGTCACTTCGCTGTCCCTATGGATATTCTTTGATGCTCCTGTTAGTCCCATCTCATGCTCCGATAAATGCTGCTGAATTTCTTTGGTGAATGGGATTCGTCTCCCTTGGAAATGTCATGCGATACCCCTCTGGACCCCTCTGGTTGCTCTTGTGGTTTCATAAGACGCTCCTTCCAATGCTGTTTACTGCCCACCCGGGATGCGCCTGGAATGCATTTGATCCCTCCATATGCCCTTCCGGGAACGCCGAGATTTCATCTGGATGCGATGCAAGGAGATTGTGCTGGAGTCATAGTATTTGTTCAATTACATACATTGTGTCAGATTAAGAGGCACTCCTAAGTGCACCACGTTGGCATGCATACATTGTCAGAATGTGAGGGGATCCGGATGCACTAATGTTAGTAAGGAGTGAGGGGATGTTGTGATCGTGCAGATAAAGCGTTGACGAATTCCGATGCCGCGGGAATGGACACATTGCTGCGCTTCACGGAAACGGAGGATCGGCAAGTTACAGCATGGCCAGCACCTGCAAGTGGTTTGTGTTTTGCAGGTGTCGGGTACCCTGATGAACATTCGTGAGTTAAGAGATGCGTGTAGCATGACTAAAGTTGGCAAAGCATGTGGACAGCTGTCGTATCGTGCCTCGCACATCATATTGCGGTACGATGGTAATAGTTATTGCAATTGTAGTGTCTCCGCATAAGCATAGGATGTCAAAATGTGCCAAATCCCACCTCCCTTGGCATAATTGCACTAACAACATCGTATGCATGAAGGAGGCCAATGCTGCTTGAATCGATGCATAGGGGCGTCTACAACAACCAGCCCTTCGAACGGTCGGGCGAGAGTAACTACAATCAGCTTATACCAATTACCAGTCAATCATCACGAACGTGAGACAAGGGAAAATAATATTCCAGGAGCAAATGTGACTGGTCACGCTGACAAGTAACGGTGGATACTTTTTTCAGAAACATTGATTTTTCCCGTAGCAATTTTGACTTGTTTCGGAAACAAGTAAAAAAGGGTGTTTTTTATAGAAACTTTGATTTCCCCCCGAGCAAACGAATGGGCCGTAACCCCAAAACAGACAATCGGCCTAAGACTCATCCAGCGTTAAAACGCCCCAAAATTTGCGCAACTACTAAAGACGAATACATGCAAATGCGTGCATGAGCTACATACGATGGGATTGAGTTTCATCCCAAGCTAGGTTGGCCTTAGGGCAACCTAGAAATCTGCATATCAAGAGGGGGCGGCCTCCCGCCTAGGCATGGTAGATCTGCGACATGAGCTCCGCACCGCACCCGCTATCGTGAGTTCACACGTAACAATAAATGAAGTAAAAAAATACATGAAGTCGCACACGTAAACAACTCCTGCGCATAGTATGCATATAACCCCGAGACCCCGCGTCGCCATATACCGTGCATTATTAATTTTAAAAGAAAGAATCCGACGGCGCCCAGGTCGATGTATCGATAAGAAAACAAGGAAATCAAAGAATTCGGACGGTTTGGATCCCGATGCAAAAGAAAAAAAAGGTTTCAAAATTAGATAATTCGATTCCGCGAATCTTCAACAAGAATCGAATCAACAATGTTCAAATAACACCACATGATTCGTTGTCGAGCGTCGGCAACAACGAACAATCGACAAACTCTCAATTGATTCCATCTCGCCGACTGCGTGTCTGAGCGACAAACAACGGGGGGGGGATCCCGAAACATGTCTGACGGCGATGAGGACCTGGTCCGCTATATGGATATTGATGTTTCGCGTGACCCCCGCCATGGCGCCCTCTGCGTTCTATGCAAAACTGTGCCTTGCGAAGTGCAGATGTGGCAAGACCCAGCGTCGCAAGCTCGATGGGCGCAAACAGAGCACGCTGTTTAGCTTCGGGGTTAAGGCGGGCGTGTCTGCAACTTCGAGCAACCCTGACCCACTGGTGAGGCGTCCCAGCACGAAAAGGAAATTAACAGCGGAGCAAAGGCTGGTATCGATCTTTACAGCCGCGTTCGTATAGAGCACAATATATGGTACCTACCGTAGTTTCGTTCTTCCCTGACACAACGTTGCCGTACACATGACAACCATAGAAAGTGCACGCCTACCGTATGCCAATAAATTGCACAATTCGTTATCAGACCCTCTTACCGTACAATGGCATATGACGGTGATTGAATAATCCGGTGCCTGGTTTTAGGCGCGTTGGGCGGTTATCGACAAACAAACAAAGTATGAATATTATTCCCACCAGCTCAACTGTAGAGCATTCAGCAAACAGACAAGAGTTTCTATAATTTTTTTATTTTGGCAAAATCCTAACAATAAATAGATAAACCTTTTAGATAATTAATAATTTTGGGTCCACAAACAATACTTTCTAAAGACTTTGTTGACGCCTATTTTAAGTTTTAAAATCAATAATGTAAGCACGGTAACCGGTTCGAGGTTTTAGGAAACCTGGGCGCATGCCATAGCAGTCTGCAACACAGTTCGTCCTATGAGGCGAAAAATAACGTTGATGGAATTATTGTCAAGTCTAACGTTGGGGCGCAGCATTACAATTTAATTGAGCTCCTCTCGTCTGGTGATATATGGTAAATGACCGAACGTGATGAGGGGTACTATATGAATAGTTCTCTAGTGTTGAACAACCATTACAATCATTGTTACTATTGTATTATATCGCATTGCCCCATATACACAAATCAGTTATGGTGGGCTGAAGGTCAGTGTACAAGAAGGAAGAGCTCTCAGAGCTCTCTAGTTCATATAGCCTTGCTACAGAGATCTATTCACTAAGTGTCATCAAATCTCTATAATGCATATGAACATGGCACCATGACAGTCATCCTACAACACCCATGCTGAGTACTTGGTATTATTTCCGAACCGTCGCACATTAGTGTCAGTATCTAAATTGGTTATGACTTCTCATACAGCATGGTCATATCACTTGTGTCATGATGCCATGTTGCCATCAGTCATCATGGCATGCTGTCATCAGTCATCATGGCATGCTGTCCCCAGCTCATACTGCAAGTCGCCGTACAGCTTGTCCCCTAGTACACCCCCCCCCCCTTAGGTGTGAACCGTCCTCGCGAACACTATAGCAATGTGACGGTATCTACTATTGTTATCTTCTCAGCAAGGTCCATCTGCTTATTGGAGTTGACGGAGTGCTTCCTTGAGATCACGCTGCCAACGCTCATCTCAGTTCCACACCCAGTTGGCACCCAATATCTAAGGCAGGTCTTCGGTGTTGTCGCAGTCGCTAACTTCTGCATCGGCACCTGCGGCTCCTCCCACGTCGTGCCGCTACTGGTTGCACATCGCGTTGCACTGTAGCAGCATCCACTAGTGGGCCGGTGCCGCCCTGGGTCGCTCCCGATTGTGCGCTGCTCTGCTGTGTCCTGCTCGGTCTGTGTCAGCTGCTCACTGTTGCGCCAGCGAATTCTCGCTAGGCGCATGCGGCTTGGCATGCAACTTCAGTGGTTGCCTTCCACCGTGGCCTTAGGCACCGGCACTTCATGTTCGTATGCGTCGTAGCTGCGGGCAATAGGGTCGGCGCCTGCTGTCTCACATCAGGTTGCAGCAATCTGTACGCCGCGTTGTGTCAATGGCTGCCTGTCACACTCATCAGCAACTGCCGGTTGCGCACCACACAACTTCGTGGTTGTGCACTGTATCGTCATCAGCAGCACTTCCCATTGATGGGTTGCTACCGGCCGCATATCGCTGCACTGTGGCCTTAGTAGGACAAGCTAATCCTAGATACTCTGTACAAATACTGTTTTCATTTTTCATATATCATACATCACTGAAACAGTTTTGATTATTATGTATTTAGCTTGATGGATTGTACAATTGAAAACTTGTTGAATAATGAATGGCCGACATAACGTGTCGACCTAATAAGTGTTCAGTTTTCCCTCCAGTTATACAGCACTGTACAGAGTACTCAGCAGTTCCCGCCTAACACTGTACAGCAGAATTAATTTGAATGTCAGCAGTGTTTGAACATAAAAGATGACACAGTGAATGATGAATGCAGTCTGCAAATAATGTCTGTTTCCGTAGGATGACTAATTGTGACTACAGGTTTTCCCCACTCCTCCGTGCTTCGAGCTGTGATATCGTCTCATTGCGGTAGAAGCACCCGGAAACCTGTCAAACAACTGTGCTCTGGAAATACCGGAGCACAATAGAGCGCAGCAAGCGGAACCTGTCTGCCGGCAATGACTTCGTGAAAAAATCCGCAAGATTCTGTGCCGATGGAACTTTTTTGCAATTTGCATCCGGCCTAGTTCTACCAGCTTGGCAACATATCTGTCCCGAACTGCAATGTGTCTCATTGCTGCGTTGTTGAGTGCACGCTCTGCCTGAAGCACAGATGCATGATTGTCCCCGTGAAGATCCACCGGCAACTGCACCGTGTCAAACTCTGAAAGAAGATGAAAAAGATGCTCAATGTCCCGTGACGTCTCGGATAGAGCAACCGGCTCGCCGTCAGCAGTGCTCAGTGCCACTGTCTTCTGCAGCCGTGATGAAAACATGATGGTGCTGCCATTCAGTCGCACCAATGAGCCTGTCACAGAACGACGTGTCACTTTGTCCGCTGCGTGGCCTGCATCTGAATACCCCGGTAGAACAAGTGCAGCAGAGTGAGTCGCAGGTGAACTGCACTGCAGAGTCAAACATTCACTCACAGTACCCTTAAGGTACCTCAAAAAAGAGACAATGGTCGATGTTCGAAACCGCCAGCTTGCTGTCATAAGAAAGCAGCCAGCGCTTCATGGTGAAATACCACACCCTCGGTGCCTGCTTGAGTCCGTACATACTTTCGCCAAACGTTCATAGTGAGTTCCGCGCACCAAGCGACCGTCAGGCCACCGTACAAAGATAGGATTCTGAGTGTCCAGCTCGCTGTTCATGAAACACGTGACAACGTCCATGCAGAAAGCGGGCAGACCCATGATAAGATCAATTGCGAGAAGAAGTCGCAGAGTAGTGAGTTGCGTACAGGGTGCATATACCTCCTCGTAGTTAACTCCATGAGTTTGCTTGTTGCCGAAAACCACCCAGCGTGATTTCCGTTCAGTCAAAACATTCGCAGAGTCTATCTTGGGCTTGTAGATCGCCTTCATGCCAAGCGCCGCGACTCCAGAGGGTAGTCGCTGTACCGGTATAATAGCACGCTTCAGATCGATGAGTGCATTCTCCTCTGAGTGCATTCTCCTCTTTCTTGTCCGACTCCTGCCACTGTAGTGTGTCCGGTGCACTGAGCACCTGTGCCCAATTCTTCGGCTTCGTCACACCAGGTGGTAGCCATTGCCGCTGCTCCGTTGCTGCCAGTGCAACGTGCTGAGTCGAAAATCGCACGGCTTTCTCGGGCACATCCACCGTCCTGCTGGAATGACCACAGTCTCGCAGCAGCAGCACCTGATACGGTAAGGAATGCTGCACCCGCGCAGTAGAACACACGACAGCATTCTCCCATGCCCCCTCTGAGGTGAGTTGAACAGTGACGAAGGCAAAAAGGGGATAAAACCGATTCACAGGAGCATTTGCAACAAAGTCCTGCAACAGCTGCAGAGTGGAGGAAGAGTGTGCAAGAAAGGTACTGAGTGCGACCCAGAACGTTGAGTTGGAGCTCGATGTTCGTTGCAGTTTCACAACCGCTGTGAACTCATCGGAGTCGGTGATGACATAAGCCGAGTAGTCCAAAATCACTGAAGGACTCCCGGTGAAAGTGTTGAAGAAAGGTCCATCGAGACGTAGACAGTCGAAGATCGAGCGAAGTGGTACGACTGCCGACGGATCCCAGCTGAGCGCGAGCTTGCCAGTGGTGGTGATACGTTCATCAAATCGAACCATGCCACTGCGCACCACCTTGCATCGTGTCTCGCAGTATAGAAGATAGGCAGTGAATCGCTCATCGTGTCCAACGTAAAGTAGTGGTGTCGCACGATCGACCAGCTTTGTTCGGAGTGAGGCATCGATGAAGGCATAGGCTCTGCAACCAAAGATCATCCGGAGCGAACTTAAATCAACCTTCTGGCCAAGCAACTGCAGAGGAGAGTGCATACCGAGATCTGCCCTGTGGAGTCGATTGAGTAAGTAGACAGAGTGTCGAAAAGCCAATGGCCACATAGCTGCTGTCAGTCCAGCAGTGGCCAGCATCGCTGTGCCTTAGGTTTGCCTGTAGCAGTCGGTTGAAAGTCTCAACTCTAGAGTTGTTCTCATGTAGGTAGGGTGAAGTTGTTCGTTGCTGCAGAACGTTCCGTGTTCTGCACAATAGGCTGCCGCCTTGCCCGCCACAATGGTAGAGTCACCGTCTGACTGAAGAGTCAGCACATCGAGGTCGTACACCAGTTCCTGTAAGGTCAAGGCCTCACCAAGGATAGCTCTGCCCGTCACACGTACCAGTTGATGATACTGAGCTAGTGCATCAACGTACTCGAGTTTTCTCTTCCAGAAATAGATGTGAGCAAAACCAGAAAAGTCATCTACGTGTACGGTATAGCCTGTATAGCCTGCTGTCGATGCACAAAAGGGTCTTGCATGGTCAGTGAAAGTTAACTGGCCAAAACGCACAGACTTTTGACGGTTCTGTACAGCTTTCCTGACGTGCTTAGGAACTCGACCACGGTCCGCAGTTTGCGACGGTCTAGTCGGCTTGGCTACCTGGCACGGCATACATTGCTCAGAACAACGCACTAGGTCACTGTCACGAAGTTCCTCTGAGTTGACACCGAGGTCCACACCCTTCATATCCATGGACGCAATATAGCTATCGCAGATGTGGCCCAGTCGTAGGTGTACCAGTCGCTTGGCGTCCACACGACCAACTGTAAATTGGTCAAGATAAAAGAGTCCAACAGGCCACGGTGTGCCAGTTATCCACACCCGTCCCGGCTCCGATTCGGTCAGCTCCTCCGTACGATAGCATTGGTCTTTCGACGCAGAAAAGATGACGCTGCCCTTAGAGTAGACGTGTAGCTCCTCAAATTTCATAAGAAGAGACCACCAGGTTGACGATGGTTTGTACGGCAGCACTAGCAGGAACTTGGTGTGCCCGGGGTCCTTGCGAAAGTCCGTCAGAATTTTCACCAGAAGTTCTGAAATGAAAGAGTCGACAAAGGGCATGTTAGCGTAGAAAGCACGACCAGCCAGACAATGATTAAAGACGGAGTTGTCCTCAGAGTAGTACTCCGCAAGCTGTGCATTGTGCTTGTCAGCACACAAATCAACGTCGAAAGGACCCTTCTCCTCATTCCAGCGCTGGAAGTCGGTGAACTTCCAGTTGACAACGTCACGAGCAACCTTCGCCGCCACCGTGGGAAAAAACTGCTTCACGTGGAGCCTCGACAGCTTCAGGTAGAACAAAAAGAACACCTTCCCGCTCCAGCTTGTAGCATGCCTCACCGTCCTTGCTGATGAGTTCCCGGTTGAGTAGCTGCCCGTATATATAGTTTGTACGTGTCTTCCAGGCACACCGCCGACAGAAGATTGAAGGGTGAGTCAGGCACAAACTGTGCCTCAAGGCATAGTACGTCCATCTGCTGCGTGACATAGCGTTGTACAGCCGCACATATGCCATACCCGACCCGCGTGACGTCGTAACTGCACCAGCCATGACTGCAAAAGAAACAGCCTCGTCAGCGTTGAGGCTTCCAGGGATGAAGTAGGATACGTCATTTAGCACAGTTCTTGTGGCCATACAGACATAATATAGCACCCGTGAGAACGAAGGAAGATTCACTGCGCCCGCAGCAACATAGGAAGAAGAAGAAGAAGAAGAAGAACCGCCGGATGAAACATTCGGCTCCGCACCGTCCGTTTCCGTCACACCGTGCACCCACGTATCACTTAACAGTTCCCCAGTGTATCAGTGACGACATCGAGTTCAAAATCGTCCTCGACGGTATCGAGGCTCGAACTGTCTTGGCGGTATCGATGCCGTGCGGTATCGCCACTTATTTCATCTTTACGTGTTCGAGTTCGTGACATACTCGTTATCATCGGTTACGGTTTCTCGCGGCGTCGTGATGTTACTTATACCGTCGGTTTCGGTATCGTCGTTGCATTTCCCTCGAACATTTCGAGTGAACTGCGGTTTTCGCCAGCTAAGGAAATATCACAGCACAGCAAATATTCATTTAACTTCTCAGCTTGAAGACTGGTCCGAACAGCGCAGAGGCACCAAATCAAGGTATGTCTTACGCGAGGTCGACTTTACACAAAACTTCTGATTTTCTAGATCGTGAGATATAAGCGATTTAAGTTTCCGCTTATGTATGGTTAAGTATGGGAGATAACTGAGCGGTATCGACCATAACTTTTCAATGCCTGGTCAATTGCATACCTGGAGTGCGCAATATGTTTAGATTGCTTTGAGCGACATGTTTATCGAATAAAAATATTTTCGGAAGTTTTGTGTAAAGTCGACCTTGCGTAAGACATACCTTGAAATTCATAAGTGAGAGTGACGTGGGCTTAGAATTTGAGAGACCTTAGTCGCGTGTCACAAACACAGCAAAGACAACAAGCGATAGATAAGAAGGGCACGAATCCTTGCTGACGGCGGCTTGGGCCTGGAGCCAATGCCATGGCATCCTCGGTCCAACGGTCGCATACACTGATGCCATCGGTTTCCACGGTATCGGTTTCATGGCCGATATCGAAACCCGATTTGAATTGGTTGCGGCATCGTCATAGAAATCCACGCATCGATTACGGTTTTCCCCGAGGGCGCTGCCCAATTTCAACCGACGGTGACGGTGTCACACGGTGTCGCATTTTTTCTAGAGCCGACGGTATCGAGTGTGTCGCCTGAAAATTAACCGTACGTCGGTATACGGTTTCAACCGAACTCGATGTCGTCACTGCAGTGTATATCGTAGCTTGATCTGCGCAGTGTTGTACAGCCGGACACGCACACGGGAATTCGTCATGCTCCTCCGCCTCCCAGATTTGGTCTGCCGTAATTGCCGTAGCTGATACAGATACTGCAGCAGCTACCGTATCCGTCAGATTCTCCTCCGACTTGTGGCGCGATAACTTCTTCTTCTTCTTGGCGTGAAGCTGCCTGCAAGATTGCTCCCGGTCAGGATGCTCTTTTATATACTCCTCCATGAGCTCCGGCTTAACCAGCCAGCACGTCTCCGACGGGTGAGAACCCGAACACACTGCACATACCAGCCTTCGCACGCCGACGGCCTTCTTCTCGTCAGCTTGTCGCCTGCGATCAGCTAGGACACCCTTCGCCACCGCCGCAATATCTGTAGGCTGCGACTGCTGTAGAACATTCACAAAATAGTAGTCACTACGTTGTATCAGTAGATCAAAAGTAGGAGCAGTCTCACGCCCGAGATGTGCAACCACGTGTGCATACGACGTAGGTAGAGCCGTAATAGCAAACGCGAGAGTCGTGACCTCCACTGTCCGAGGGTCAAGTTGCTCTCCTCCATACTTGGAAAATGAGGACCGAATATCTGCGAAAAGTCCAAGCTGTTTCACAGGGTCTGTGGTGGAGTTGATTGTCAACTGCGACAGCTTCTTGATGGAAGAAGCAAGCTGGCCAAACAGCTGCGGCTCCACACGAGTACGCAGCTTACGGTAAGCCTTCAGTCCGTCCGATTCACACCTTCTCACAAGGTCAAACGCATCGCCAGTTGTCGACTGCACCAAAATACTCGATAGTACATAACTAGGCAGTGATAACGTACCAGGAACTGTGATGATACTTTTCGATTTGGAGCCACCAGCAGCATTATCATAGTCTCCAGGAACAGATACGTCCTGCACGTCCTTTAGATTGAATCTTCAGTGACCAACTCCAGAAGTTCTGGATAGAATGGCACAGCTCACTGTAGCTGTGTACTGAAACGAGTCCACGACTCAAAGCTGTTTCTCTCACTGCCAGAGTACTTCGTGTCTGAGCCCAGCGACTTCAGCACATTCTGTACCACCTTATGTTAGGTGCATTGGTTGCAGTGATTGAACAGTATTTAGGTTGCTGTTCTGCCACCACAAGCTTTCGAGTCAAGTCCTCGACGAGCTTCATTTGCTGTAACAGCAAGCTAGATAAATCCTGGCCTTCAAAGACAGGAGGCTCAGATTGAAGCCCAGGAGCCCTTCGTATCTTCTTCCAGTGGTTCCATTCTCACTGGTTGAATATCAGAGAAAGACCGCGGCCTCGTGTGTTTGAATACAGTGAATTGGTCACTCATACACAGAGTCAGCGTGAGACCAGACCCATAACCTAGGACAAGCTAATCCTAGATACTCTGTACAAATACTGTTTTCATTTTTCATATATCATACATCACTGAAACAGTTTTGATTACAAGTATTTAGCTTGATGGATTGTACAATAGAAAACTTGTTGAATAATGAATGGCCGACATAACGTGTCGACCTAATAAGTGTTTAGTTTTCCCTCCAGTTATACAGCACTGTACAGAGTACTCAGCAGTTCCCGCCTAACACTGTACAGCAGAATTGATTTGAATGTCAGCAGTGTTTGAACATAAAAGATGACACAGTGAATGATGAATGCAGTCTGCAAATAATGTATGTTTCCGTAGGATGACTAATTGTGACTACAGGTTTTCCCCACTTAGGCGTCCGCAGCTCAATACCACTCCAGACTGTTGCCGGTTGTGCATTGCGCTCGTCGTGGTCACGCTCTGCATCGCCGCCTGCATCTCCACATCGTGTCGTCATCGCTCGCGAGTTACATCGCACCGCGGCTAATTCCTCAGTGGACGCTTCGAGCCGAGTGCCCCTACTGCATTCGGTTGCCGTCGGCTGCTAGTTGCGCTGCACCGCGGCCAGCTCCTCGGCAAACGCCTCCAGCTGAGTGCCCCACTGCACCGCCATCGGCTGCGAGTTGCGCTGCCCGTCGGCTCCACGTTGCGCCAAGCCACTGCCAGGGGCGTCACGCGCTTGGTTGTGACCACGTGTTTCATTGGCACCTGCAGCCTCATATCTCGTTGGGCCGTCGCCAGCTGTATGTCACCTTTCGTCTAGGCTGCGGGCACTTGTGACTCCACGCTGCGCTGGGTTACGGCCGGATGGACGTCCGTAACCACGAAGCATGTCGGCGCCTGCAGCTCCACATCGCAGTGCTGGGTCGCTGCGGGCTGTACATCGTCCCTCGTGGGCACCTGCAGTTCCATGCTCTGCGAGGCTACCGCCGGGCGCGCTCCGCCCTCAGCCGTGACCACGCACTGCACCTGCGGCTCCGCGCCATACTTCTGCTGCGCCTGCACTAGCAGCTGCGCCCGCGGCTCCGTGTCGGGTGCCAGCAGCTGCGCCAATGGCCGTGCGCCGGCACTAGGGCACCGGGCGCGTACCCACGCCAGTGCTTGTGCTAGCGACCCCGCCCCAAGCGCTAGCCGTTGCGCCAACAACCCTATGTCGCGTGCTGCTTGCGGCTGCGGGTCCGCGCCGCACACCCGCGGCCCCAAATCGGCTTGAGTCGCCGCTAGTTTCGCACTACGCCTCGCCTCGATCACACGCTGTGTCCGCGTCTGTGGCCCCACATTGCAATGGGTCACTCGTTGCACATTGCCCACTGTTGTAGCTGCGAGCACTTGTGGTGCTGGCTCCATGTGCATGTCTCCGCGCTTCGCGAGGCCGGTCAATGCTGAAGCTGAAGCGCATTCCCCCCCCGCCGCGGGTGAAGCAGCCATACCAGACTGAGGCTGCTTCGTGAATAATAATCGCGTTGCGTCGTGGCATATGGTCATTAGCAGTTGCGCCAACGAATCCTCACTAGGCGCATGCGGCTTGGCATGCAACGTCAGTGGTTGCCTTCCACGCTTGGCCGCTGCCAACTGCACGCCACAAAGCTCCGTGATCATGCACTGCATTATCACCAGCCGCACCGCCCCATGCTGGATTTCTGCCGGATGTATACCGCGTTGCGCTGTGGCGGCACGCACCAACAGCTCATTGTTGTGCGTTTGCCGCCCGGTGCGCCGCCGTTCCGCCAGCCGCTCTGCTCTCTGCGCTAACTGCGATCACGAGGTGAGACCCCCCCTTGATGCAGCCAAGGTGGAGAAGAGGGGGCATAGCGCTCACGAGGTGAGACCCCCCCTTGATGCAGCCAAGGTGGAGAAGCGGGGGGCATAGCGCTCACGAGGTGAGACCCCCCCTTGATGCAGCCGTGGTGGAGCAAGAGGGCATAGTGCTGACGTGGCAAGAGGCACCCTCGATATAAAAAGAAAAAAGAAAAAAGAAAAAATGTGACTCCTCCTACCGGAGGCGTGATATTTGAAGGTGCACAGCTGTTACGCCTGCCCCTGTCCCTCGATATAGACGGGTGTGAACTCCAGGGCGTTTACGTGCGATCTGCATGCTCTAATGATAAAACATATTATAAAGGATGACTGTATAGGACCACCAGGGGTCACAGTTGTTTGAACCCTAAAACTATCCTGAGAAACCCTAAGTTTAGGGATGAGATGGATTGTAAACACTAAACAACACATACCTCTGTATCAGATTAGGACCGTTACATTGAAAGACACGCTTACATCTGAAATCCTTAAAGGCACAGGCCCATTCATATTGCAATTAGACTTGCGCAACACTCACACAATTCTCTCGCTATGACCAAGGACACGCAACGCCGCAAACTGGCGGCGCCAGCTCTCCTTGTCCTTTGGATCTCCCTAACATTGCAGAGAGAACCAACGCAATCACCACAACAGAATGAAGCCCCCGCAGCACTGGTTTTCTCTCAGCGCGAAGTACTAAACGTGCATGTGCCAATAATGGCGGCTGGCGAGGGGTGTCTCATGCGAACGACGCGCTGCCTTCCCACTCTGATATCTCGGCAGCCTTCATGTCTGACTGTGCTTACTCAGGGCACAGCAAATCCGAGGACGAAGGCTTGCGGTTGGAGTTCCATGGAAAAGCGGTGCCGTGATGTCGACACCGTCATATGAGACGTGGGAATACAGGGTCGAATGAGGACATTTCGGAGGAAGCATCATTGCACACGTCGTGTCTCGCATACCGCATTCATGACGTGGACTGCAGATATTCTACGGATGGCTGAGCATAACGTGATTGCATGGTGGACTATTGAGATACTGCAGCCTAGAGGGAGCAAAAACTGATGACATTGTGACGGTGGCTAGGGATCCCAGCGCTGGTTCATATCAGGGGATCGCTTTTGATGCCACTGGGAGCCTTTTGCTCGGTGGCTCCTTTCATCCAGGCTACACCCTGTGAAGTGGCAGGGTTATACTTCCAAGCGGGTGGTGGCGCCCACTCCTCAGAGTAGGCCACGCACTTCTGGGCGCACACACTGAGACGCACTCGAGCTCAGGGGCAGCGCCGCCCCGGCACCTGGCCCAAGAGCTGATGCCATCGCGGCGCTAAACCCGGCAAAAGCATAGCATGTGCGTAGCGCTTTATGACGTGGTCTTAATTTGTGCGGCGGTGAACATAACCTGCACGTGGATGCTTCATAGCGCTAATGCCTATGGCTTGCTCTGCGCGCAATAGAGCAACGTGCGTGCATGCTTTGGACTGAAGCCGTGGTTTGACTCCACAAGAAAGATGTCATATTTGCCAGGGCTGAGTTGCAACGCTCGGCCCCGGTCCACGGACACCGTCGTGCCACATAATCGGTTCAGTGCACAGAATTTCATTACAATTACATAATTGTCTCTTATTACAGGCGGTCGTGCTACGTTGTCGTTGCAACCAATGCCTTCTCAAGGACTATACTCTCCGCTCGCCCACTAACTGCGGATGCATGATCCTCGTGTCTCGTTGCTTCACTTCCGAAATGCCTTCACATAGTTCAGGGACTTGTCCACCTTTCCCTTCGCCTTGGATTTAGCGGGCTGCGCGCGTGTGGCATCATAGCGGTACACGCTTTTCTGGTGCTTTTTGCGTGTGATCTGCATAAACTCCGGATTCCTGCTCAGTGTTCGCGCAATACTAAAGTGCCAACTTAACATAGACTTCTGTCCCGATCTTATTGAGGTGTCAAGAGCGCCTATCAATTCAGGCATCTTCTCCACGGCTGCATAGATCTCCCATAAAGCTCCTTTCTGCTCAGGGAGCCCTTGCAGGGCTTTTGCCAGAACTCGCCGCCACCCCTTCCTCACCGTATCTCTACCGCTGAGTCCACGTTGTGGTGCATACCCAGGATCCTGAGATGTCCGAAAGCGATTAAGAATTCCGTTTGTACTTCTGCCCAGGGACACCGCGATGCTTGCCATCTCCTCACGCGGCGTGGCCCGCCTCCGACACATCATTGCCTCCTCTTCCCTCTTCGTCCACAACCGCCCCGCCGTGTACCCGCTCCCCGTCACCGTGAACGCCACCTTCCCCACCAGACGCGTCCACCGCACGTCCCCGTCGTCGAACGCCACCTCGTACACGCGCTTGCGCCCCGCCGCCGCGCGCTCCGCCAGCCACCGCACCGCCCCGCCCACCTCCGCCCACGTCCCGTCCTCCATCGGCCACGTCACGCGCACCCGGCAGCCGTCCACCAGCAGCGGGTCCCCGCCCACATCCTCCGCTTGCGAGCTCTCCGGCTCGCACGCCGCCGTCTTCTGAGGCACCTCCGGTGAGACGGCCTTGCGCCGGCGCTTCTTCACTGCCGGCTGCCGGGCGCACGGCACTGCGGCCTGGCACGTGGCGGGCTGTGCGTGGCTGCGCACGTCCTGCGTGTCCACGAACGCCCCTACCCGTGGCACCCTCGGGGCCACCTCCCGCAAGTCCACCCCGAGCTCCTCCGCCAGCTTCCTCGCGCCGTTGGTGACTGGCCACATCAGCGGAGGTGACGCCACGTGGGCAGCAATGGTGTGGGCGCTGGGGTCGATGCTGCGAGGTCTGCAGAGTGGTGGAAGATCTTCCTGAGTAGCAAGCACACCCAAGCGTATATTTGATGGCTCGCCAAAGAGAGGAGCAACGCTGGTCAGCGTTTTCCCGTCCGTGCAGGTGTGTGCGTGCGTGTGCTTGTGCATGGGACCGATTTGCTTGGCAACAAGTCTCCAAGCAACCACATTGCCACCGAAATCAAATACAAACGTCGCGGCCTATGCATGTGTGGCTTATCCTTGGGCCCATTCCTTTGGCTGCGCTATGTACCCACACCGGGGATCAAAGGATGCAGCCAAACCGTTCGGGACACTCATCCGGATTTTCCGAATATGCATGCATGTGCTTATCCTTGGACGGATGCATTTGGCAACCCTCACTGCCAAAGATCAGCTGCACAGGGTGCATGCGATGAGTGAGCCAATGAGGCGCTGCGAGAACCTTGCTGCCGTGCAGCCAGCCGGCCTGCGCGTATCACGACGCTTCAAAGTGCACGGCAAGACGGCGCTAGGTCATTTGACGTCTAGCTCGGGGGCCGGGCGCCCCTTGCGACACTGGTTTACAAGAGCTTACTCTCAGCCGAGCGATAGACCCCCTCCATGCAGCCAAGGCGGAGAAGAGGGGGGCATAGCGCTCACGAGGTGAGACCCCCCCTTTATGCAGCCAAGGTGGAGAAGAGGGGGCATAGCGCTCACGAGGTGAGACCCCCCCGTGATGCAGCCAAGGTGGAGAAGAGGGGGCATAGCGCTCACGAGGTGAGACCCCCTTGATGCAGACCAGGTGGAGAAGAGGGGGCATAGCGCTCACGAGTGAGACCCCCTTGATGCAGCCAAGGTGGAGAAGAGGGGCATAGCGCTTACGAGTGAGACCCCCGTGATGCAGCCAAGGCGGAGAAGAGGGGGCATATCGCTCGCGGTGAGACCCCCCCTTGATGCAGCCAAGGTGGAGAAGAGGGGGCATAGCGCTCACGAGGTGAGACCCCCCCTTGATGCAGCCAAGGGGAGAAGAGGGGGCCATAGCGCTGACGTGGCAAGAGGCACCCTCGATGCAGGCGAGGGAAACTGCGAAGTGCGTGGCGCTGACGTGGCCAGGGTATTGTGATTTGCTCTTCTCAAAAGAGAAAATGTAAAGGATGGCTGCATAGGACCCCCAATGTTCACGGCCAAAGGGTGGGGGTGTAGGACCGCCAGGGCTTGCAGTAGTTGGAGCACTAAGTATGGGACCGCCAGGGTCTGCAGTAGTTGGAGCACTAAGATTGTCCTGAGAAACCCTAAGTTTAGGGCTGATATCTCGATAGTAAACCACAGCAAGCAAGCAGGTTAGGTCCGTCAAATAAAAAAGACGAGCTCACATCTGAAATCCTAAAAGATGGGGGGCCATTCACGTTGCAAGTGGACTTTCGCAACTATCACACACAAACGCTCGCTGTGACCAAGGATGCGCAATGCCGGAAACTAGCTGCGCCAGCTCTCCTTGTCCTTCAGATCTCCCTAAATCTGCGGAGGAATCCAAAGCAACCGCTGCAACAGACTAGATTCCCCGCAGAATCGACCGGATCTCGGAGCGAAGAAGAACAAGTGCGTATGCCGATGGCGTTTGCCAGCCCGCACGAGGAACAAGAGAAGCACAAAACCCTAGATCCCTAAAGCTCGTTGTCTGCCTCCGCAGTCTGCCTCAGGGGTGTCTCATGCGAAAGATGCGCTGCCTTCCCACTCTGATACGTCGACGGCCGTTATAATTGACTATATATTCTTACTCAGGGCACAGCAAATCCGAGGACGAAGGCTTGCGGTTGGAGTTCTGCGGAAAAGCGGCGCTGTGGTGTCGACACATGGGCACGTGGGCCTTTTTTGGAGAACCAATCGAAGCATTTGGCGCATCCCCATCCAAAGGCAGTGCAAAGGACAAATCGTGCAGCAACTGGGAGTGGCGCAGCGGCTATGACGAAGCGGGGTTTGTCTTCTGGGAAGCACCTTAGTGGTTGTCATTATATACAGAAACAACCTCTCAATCTTAATTTCGTGGTAACACTGGAGGATGCGGCAGGCCTCGCTGTGAGTTTTGCCCCGCCACGCGTGGGGTATGTCCTTTGCTCTCTCTATAGAGAAGGGAGCCAGCGCATCCTGGTTGAAGACTCGACATATATGTTCAAATTGGAGTGCAACAGAATTTTTGTGGTTTCAGACTTTCAGAATCCGTGACTCCTGCTGCAGTAGAGCCGAATGACACATGTAGCTCCGTGACACAAACAGGATGTACAAGTAGCCACGAAGCGACACGCCTGTTCAGCTCTGTTCCTTTTGCTCTTGCAAACAGGAACTTCACGGGTACCTACGGTATTCTGTGAGGCACACTGCAAATCCGATTTTGTAATTTTCTTCACCTGTTTCACCGGTAAAACAGTGGAGTAGGTAGTGACTAGACCACTTGGTTGTACGACGGCGATCGAACGACGACAGGAGATCTGACAGAGAAGTCGCGGGGACGGCGTTACGACTTCAAACGACGGCTTCACAGCGGCTACGACAGTACGATTGACTTCACTGTTACTCCTCTGAGGGAGAGAGAATGGCTGGTTCTTCGAAGGGCAAGTCTACAGAGGATTTCCCTCCCCTCCCGGGGAAGCCAGACATCGGGCAGGCTTCCCCTTCCCCGGCAGCACCGTCCACTCAGGACGTGCTGTTACAACAAATTCTGACGATGCAAAAGCAGCAAGGGGAGCTGCTTGAGATGCAGAGGCAGCAGGCAGAGGATCATCGATTGCTGCGTGCTGAGCTTCAACGTCAAGCACAAATCAACGTTGAGCTGGAGGCGAAGGTGGCAGCGAAGCCTGGGACTTCTGACCCGGAATCCGCAGCCAAGACCGCCGAGCAACTTCTGGAGAGAAGGAAGAAGCTGGACTACGTGCCAGCAGCCTCCGTCAACCCGTTCCCACCGCGGCCGGCGACACTGTCAACGAGGATGCCGCAGTTGTACGACCTGCACGGCAGCAAGACGTACGACGCGCTCTCCAAGAAGTCCAACTCTTCGATGAAGTACGAGTGCATGGTTCTGGCTCTAGCGCTGTCTTATTTGCACGACGTGGTGATCGCGTGCAACCAGACGTTGGACGTGAACGAAGACTCCGGATTGTCGCTGAGAGACTGGCAGAAACACTTCCACGAGGTTACCAACTCGGTCCACGGCGTGTACGCGTTGCTTTGCAACCGTTGGACGATGCTGGAACTGCGCGGGCAGCTGGAGCAGGAGCCTGGTTCTTCGCAGCGTGGAGGATCAGACGCTCTACGCGCAAAGCTGCAGTTCGTGGAGGACAGGGTCTACCAGGCAGCAGACGGCGTGGTGGCGGACGAGGTGTTGCAGCAGTGGCTGAACGACTTCGACAAGAACCGCGGCAGGGCGATGCTGAACCTTACGTCAAAGAACGCGGCGAGCGCGGAAACGCGGGTTGTGAAAGATCCACGGGACCGCGACCGCTGGAAGGAGCGTAAGAACAAGGACAAGGATGAGAAGGACGGTAAGAAGCCTACCGACAAAGGCGGCAAGGGCCGGGGCGGAAAGCCCGCGGCCGATGTGTGATGTGCGTGCCGCCACCCCGTCCAGCGCAACAGCCCTCTCCGGGCGCTGGGCGGGGGAAACTCACCGTGCAACAGCAGGTGAGACAGCGGAGGGGAGCATGGCGCGCGGCGGGCGCCAGTTCCGAGGTGATGCAATGGATTACTCACGGGGTGAAGTTGAGGTGGAAGCGCAAGCCTCCGCCTCCGTTCGACCACGGGGTGTCACTGAGGGATGCTACGCGGCAGCAGCAGGTGTGGCTGGACGCGGAGAAGGAGAGGCTGCTGGAGAACGGTGCCTGGACGAGAGCGACGAGAAGATCTCACGTTTCTCGCGCTTTTTTAGTGCCAAAACCGGGTACGAACAAGTGGAGACTGGTGGTGGACTTCCGATGGCTGAACCAGTGGTGTGTGAAAAATCGTGTGAAGATGGAGACGCTGAAGAAACTAAGGAGACTGGCGAAACCGGGCGACTGGTGCTTCAGCTTCGACCTCCAGGACGGTTTTCACGCGCTGGGGATCCACCCGGACTTCCAGAAGTTCATGCAGTTCGACCTGCAAGGGGACCTGCTTCAATGTTCAGCGATGCCGTTCGGATGGAGCGACGCTCCGAGAGTTTTCTGCAAGTTCGTACGCGTGATGGTGGAGGCTTTGCGTTCTCCACAGGCAGCGGAGGATCGCAGAGAAATCAAGAGACTGCGGGACGGTTCCGCAGTACGACAGCGATGGTCAGTCCGTCGCAGGACCGGTGGTGCTGGCGGGGACGCGAACCGTCACAGCGGAATGCGAGTACTACCGTACATGGACGATTTTCTGGTGCTGGTCGACTCTCAGCGAGAAGGCTTTCTGCGTCGAGAAAAAGTTCAACTGGTGCTTCATCGACTTGGCCTACGGCGGAACGAGAAGAAGGGCCACTGGGAGCCTACGCAGGTGGTGGAGCACCTCGGGCTGGAGGTGGACCTGAAGCTGGGACAATTCCGTGTGACAGAACGACGGGTGCACAAAATCCACACCAAGGCGAAGGAGATCCTGTGCGACGCAGCGAGAAATCGGAGGTGGATTCCTGCCAGGAGACTGGCGTCCTTCACGGGACTCTGCCAATCCCTGTACTTGGCAGTACCAGCGGCGCGGCTCTACCTACGGGAGCTCTACTTCGTGCTGGTGGAGAAACGCAGCTGGGGAGCGAAGGTAAAAATTTCACGTTCAGCTCGGGGGGACTTAGAATGGTGGTCCAGGCTGCCTGTGATGAGCAGGTGGAACGGGCGCAAGATCTGGAGATCCCCGACGAGAGCGAAGGTGCACACGGACTCTTCGATGACGGCGTGGGGAGGAGTGCTGAACCTGAAGTTCCCCGCGCGAGGTTTCTGGCCAGACGAGATGCGCTGCTGGCACATTACACACCTGGAGCTGGAGGCCGTGTACAAGACCGTACAGGCGTTCCTGCAGGAGCTGGAGGGCAAGGTCGTACGGCTCTACTGCGACAACCAGGCGGTGGTGGCGATGCTGTCACACTTCACCTCCAGGAACCCGGACCTGATGAGGAGAATGAGGAGACTCTGGCTGCTACTGGATCTGCACGACATCGAGTTGCAGGCTCGGTACATCCGCAGCGAGGCCAACGTGTGGGCCGACAACCTTTCGCGTTGCGAGGATTTGGACGACTGGCGGCTGAATCGGGACTGGTTCGTGTGGGCCAACAAGCAGTGGGGGCCCTACACAGTCGACCGGTTCGCTTCCGAGATCTCCGCGCAGCTTCCTCGGTACTACGCTGCGTGGAAAGACCCGAAGTGCGAAGGTGTGGACTCTCTGACGTACGACTGGCGGGGGGAGAACAATTGGGTGAACCCCCCGTGGGCGCTGCTGGACGAGGTGGCGCACAAGCTGCGGGAGGAGGGGGCCGCTGCTACGGTGGTGGCTCCGTACTGGCCGGGACAGTCCTGGTTCAGAGAGCTGGAAGCCCTGGCCACCGAGGTGGTGATCATGCCACGGCGCAGGGACCTGTTCACTCCGAGCAGGCTGGGAGGGTCCGAGCTGCTCGGGCCCTCGAAATGGGACGCTGTGATGTTCTTCATCGAGGCGCGCCCGTGAGTTACTACGCTGCTGAAGTACGAAGAAGCTCTGCTACGAGTACGACAGCAAGCAAGGTGACCGTGGGTACAAGAATCGAGGTGTTCTGGAAGGACGATGACTGCTTCTACCCGGGTGTGGTGAAGGAGTTCAACGAGGACGGGAAGGCGCACGTGCTGTACGACGACGGCGACGAGGAGACGCTAGACTTGTCCGAAGAGAACTTCAAAATCATCAACAGCACGGACGAGACAACAGACGCGGACGGCGAGAACACCGAGCGGAGCAGCGGAGGCAACTACGAAGAGTACAAGCGCGGTGGTGCTGTACAAAATTTCCTCACGCGCTCACTTTGTGAGCGGTGGAGGGGTGAGTTGGGACCTTCCCGGCTCACCGAACTGGCGGTGTCGATGCAGAAAAGGCACTGCTGGACACGACGAAGGACAACTACGGACCGAAGGCACGGCGATTCATTTTATTTTGTGAGCGTGACCAACGGCCGTGGCTGCCAGCGTCGGAGGTGACTGTGTTGCTGTACATCGCCTCTCTGTTGGAGGACGGGAACATCCAGTCGGCATCCTTACAGCCGTACCTGTCCGCCATCAACAACTACCACGAGGACCTTGGTTTCCCTGGACCAACGAAGGGGCGCTCTGTGACCCGAGCTGTGAAGGGGATGGCGACCATCCAGGCGGAGCTGGCGGTGCAGGAGGAGAACATCGAGACCCAGCGGACGTGGCTGCCAGCAGCACACGTACGACGTGTGCACGAAGCAGCGCTGAAGTTGAATCCGAGATCGCCTGAGGAGCTGCAGCTACTGCGAGCCTTTACCTACGTGGTTGTGGCCTTCGTGACCTTCGGCAGACCGGACACGGGGACCTCGTTGTCACGGCAGCACGTTCATTGTGGCGACGATGAGTTCTCAGTGGTGCTACTGAAGGAGAAGGGACGGCGACACCATCGAGTGAAGCGACGCCTTACAATCCCCTGGAAGGGGGTGGCTCTGTTGAAGGAGCTGATCGAGCACTGGGAGTTCCACCGTGACACAGCTTGGAACAGTTCTGAGAAGACTCAACCTGACGCCTACTGGCTGCTACCCGAGGACCCGAAGAACTTCAAGGCTTCCGTGGCAAATGACTGGATTGGTCTAGCTCTCAGCGAGCTGGACTGCAGACCTCCTGAAGGAGGTCACTTTTCTGCACACAGCACCCGGAAGGGTGCCACGACGTGTGCTCGAGCTGTGGGTGTTACAATGGAGAAAGTGTGCTTCCTGGGAGGCTGGTCACAGTTCTCTTCGGCAGTGCAACACTACATCGACCCGACAGCTCTGAGGGACGCAGACATGGACTACTACTTCGCTTGGTTAACATGGTCACAGTGACAGAGATCAGATTTCTTTTGTGTGCCTCACAGTTTCATCTTTGGTTTCATGGCAAATGAGGATTCGAGCAAAAGAGAAATGTTCAAATTGGAGTGCAACAGAATTTTTGTGGTTTCAGACTTTCAGAATCCGTGACTCCTGCTGCAGTAGAGCCGAATGACACATGTAGCTCCGTGACACAAACAGGATGTACAAGTAGCCACGAAGCGACACGCCTGTTCAGCTCTGTTCCTTTTGCTCTTCCCACCGCTCCCGACCCAGAGGACTCTTTCCTTTTGGTGACGTGCACAGACAGTCTGGACATCTCATCAAAAACATGAATTTAGAAAGCATGTAAAAAGCACAAAATGCATTTTAAACACTTTACAAAATCATTTTAATGAAATGTATTGCAGTGTCTGCCTTTGGCAAATGAGGATTCGAGCAAAAGAGAAATGGCGGATATGCCTCTCGCGTTTCCAGTGACCCAGGAGCGGCCCGGTGATGGTCAGTCCGGGGCTAAGCGGAACTGGAGGGAGGAATTGGACCCCTTTGTGGAGCAACTTGGGGCATCTGAGATTGAGGCGCCTGGCTTCGTGCAATACCCTCAAGGACTCTCTGCCTTGAATGAGGACTCGTCGTGTTGTGCCTGCTACAGGATACCTTCCTATGAGCATGTTGCTCTTCTCGGGTGTTTGCAAAAGGCTGTCAAGGATGACGCCCCGCCCCGACTAAATCCCGGTTGGCGGTGCCCAAGTGGAAAGTTTCCTCCTGGCGGTATTTGACCGCACTTTCATATGCGGCGAAGGAACACATAGAAGATGCGGGATATCATCTGCGTGGGAGCCAGCTTGCTGCCATGCAGCGCAACTTCGGGAAGGGCAGGGTGTGCATACAAGCAACTAAACGACCGGCGATAGTCTTGTCGAGTATGGGCAACCGCAGGACAAAGTGAGCCCCGAGCTATTGCATAATGTCCAGCGCTCCGGGTTGGCCCTCCTGAGGATGTCAGCATCAAGCACCTGCTGCATCAGTCGTTGCCAATCAGACCTCCGGGTCAGCCCTCCTGGGGATGTCAGCATCAAGCACCTGCTGCATAGTCGATGCCAATCAGACCTCCGGGTCAGCCTCCTCCTGGGGATGTTTATCAAGCACCTGCTGCATCATCCACTGCCAATCAGACCTCGGGTCAGCCCTCCAAGGATGTCAGCATCAAGACTCCGGCGCATCAGTCAATGCCAATCAGACCTCCGGGTTGGCCCTTCTGGGGATGTCAGCATCAAGCACCTGCTGCATCAGCGCTGCCAATCAGACCTCCAAGTCGGCCCTCCAGGGAATGTCAGCATCAAGCACCTGCTGCATCAGTGGCTGCCAATCAGACCTCCGGGTCGGCCCTCCTGGGGATGTCGGCACAAAGCACCTGCTTGCATCAGTCGATGCCAATCAGACCTCCGGGTCGGCCCTCCTGGGGATGTCAGCACCAAGCACCTGCTACATTAGTCGATGCCAATCAGACCTCCAAGTCGGCCCTCCTAAAGATGTCGGCAACAAGCACCTGCTGCATCAGTCGTTGCCAATCAGACCTCCTGGTCGGCCCTCCTGGGGATGTCAGCACCAAGCACCTGCTGCATCAGTCGCTGCCAATCACCTCCAGTTGACCTCCTGGGATGTCGGGCATCAGTGCAGACCTCCGGGCCTCCTGGACGGCATACAAATCGGACCTCAAGTCGGCCCTCCCAAGATATCGGCAACAAGCACCTGCTGCATCAGTCGTTGCCAATCAGACCTCCTGGTCGGCCCTCCTGGGGATGTCAGCATCAAGCACCTCTTGCATCAGTCGTTGCCAATCAGACCTCCGGGTCGGCCTCCCTGGATGTCAGCACCAAGCACCTGCTGCAGTGGTCGCTGCCAATCAGACCTCCGGGTCGGCCCTCCTGGGGATAATCATCAAGCACCTGCTGCATCAGTCGCTGCCAATCAGACCTCCGGGTCAGCCCTCCTGGGGATGTCAGCACCAAGCACCTGCTGCATTAGTAGATGCCAATCAGACCTCCGGGTTGGCCCTCCTAAGGATGTCAGCATCAAGCACCTGCTGCATCAGTCGTTGCAAATCAGACCTCCGGGTTGGCCCTCTTGGGGATGTCAGCATCAAGCACCTGCTGCATTAAGGGCGTGCCTCGTGGTACTACATTGTGGCACGATGCAAACAGCCATGCTAGCCTTTTTCCCGACCGACGCATGACATGCAGGTGGACTGAAGCCATCAGACCAACGGCTCGTGCTGTCGGCCGAAAGCCATCAGACCAGCGGCTCGTGCTGTCGGCCGAAAGCCGGCGGCTGAGCGTGGTATGCCGGTCTGGTAGTCACCTGTGATCCGTTTCTGCACCATGCGGAGGGCATCGGTGATTTATGCGATGTCTCAAGCACTCTCCTCACTGGATGCGAGTGCCTTTTCTGAAGAGGAATTCAGACTATCTCAGTGAGCTTCAGAACGGCCTTTCCAACGCCTTGAAGGAAAGCTGCCGTATCTCACTAGCCTGAAAACTTTTGGGGGCTTGACTTTGGCTGGACAAGAGGGGGACTGCTGTGTCCACGTCGGAATCCCTGCAGATGGCCCCGCTCAAGACTAACCTCATGCTCTCTGGTTTTAGACTCTGTGGAGAATAATCCCGGCATTTTGGCGGGTGATGAGGTTATCAGACGTGGTGCCTGTCTGTCAGATAAATTGCGGTGATGAGATAGATCCTTGCAGACCGGAAGATTCAGAGGGCGAGTAGTTGTATCTGGACCAGCCTGAGGTGGTCTCTGCGGATACTCCTTTGAACTATGACAACCTTCGGGAGGGCTTATCACTAACTTAATGCCCAGAATGTAAAGGCCCAGTACCCCCATTTCACGGAGGTGGGGGTTAATACCGTCCGGGAGCATGTGGAGGGGGCAAATATCTGTGTTAGTGCAGCTAATGCCCATCCGGTCGCCTTATTCTATGCCTTTCTTGACCAGCTAACCCGTACTAGATCTGCCTGTGAGGAAAATACGCTTTCAATCGGAACAGATATGTATGCTTGAGCAAAGCAGTGCTGGGAAGCTGTTGCCATCTGCACCTAGTGAACTTCCAACGTGCGGGGAGGCCTTGTCAGCACCGGAGTCGGCGGAGAGGGTGTAAGCCATCCGCAATGCTATGGATTCCCTGGTGCGTGTGAAAGGGGAGCTCGAGATTATTCAGGATGGCGATGTTCCTGCTGGTGTACGTGTCCTCAACTTGACTCTCAGGGCGAAGTTGGAAAAGCTAGGCATGGGGAGGAAGAAGGCACGTATCTACGTGCAGGGCAACAAGCAGGGTTTTAGGGTGTAGTATTTCACCAGTTTTTTCTCTGTGAATTCACTGTGATAATTTTCAGAGAGTCCGCGTAAGAACAGCGCTGCGATGTGAGGTTCCGACCGAGGCCCTTGAAGACTGAGAACACTTTTCTGTGGTAGCCAACAAATTATCTCTACCTGACTTACGAAGGAAGGATCGCGAGGTTGAAAATGGGATACCGGTGGATCCCGATGGAACACTAGACGTATATGGGCGAGTTGTTTGGTCTCCCGCAGGCAACAGGCACGTGGTCTCACGTGGTGTGCGCGCGAGTGAGAGACAGGGGCGGCGAGGGTTTCGAAGGGCAGAGCAAAGAAGACATTGACCGGGACTTAGGATCGTATTGAATGAGTCAATGAACAGGTGCGGCTGGAAGGGTCCCTTTACGGAAGGATTTGGAGGATGCAAGTAGAAGAGAATCAGTCGTGCGCCAATACGGCTTGATTTCGATTCCATTCCACCAAAATGTCAAGAAGATTATATGAGACAGAGGCTGTGGAAAGTGGCGATGGTTGTAAGCCCCCAAGTATGGGTTGTTGGGATTGAGAGGCTATATGCCAGACTAACTGAGTATCGATGGGGCTACAAATGAGAGCGCACCTTGCAGTGTGTGGAAAGTATACTACTGCACGATCGCGAAATCACTGGACTAGCCGCTGAGATCTACTTCTCGCGTGTTTAAGTGGACTATACCAACACAACGAGGTCAGGTATGGCTGAAATATTGCTATCGATAATCGTATGGAAATCGGAATAAAGTGCAGCAACCAGCAAGCCGCGGAAAATTGCGAGGTCGCACCAGTGACTCACGTCATCGTCAGTCGATCTGACAAATTACACGTGTTATATTCTGAATTCTCCGATTATTCCCTAACGTAAGGTATCATCTAGAGCTCTACATGTCCCGGCGGCATTTCTATCATCCGGCGCGGGTATGTCCCGTCAGAGGCACTTTTTTATGAAGTGTTTACCTGTTTCTAAGCTTTCAAGATAGCCGAAACTCGCTTGTTCCAAAGATATGATGGTGCTCTCGGTCGTGTTCACCTGAACAACTCTGTCAGTTTGGGAATTGGTTCACCGAGTTGGCACCAAACGGCGTTGGATACTCCAGGAGTTTCTATAGATACTGAACTGTGTCACTCTCGCAAGCCAGACGAGAGCCATGAGTCGAGCGGAGGCCGCTCCGCGGTCGATCGGGAAATCGATGAGCTCTGTTTTGCGACTCATGTGGAATCCGGACAACATCTGAAAATCAAAAAATCTTCAAAACTCAAAAAGAAATCGCTTCCGGAGGCTCTGACTGGTGAGAGCACTATACTGTACTGTGTCACGACATGACCTCTGCTCCTTATGATTTGGAACCGGGCCAAATTACCTTACTTACCTTACCTTACTTAATCAGCAGCAAAGCGCGAATCCCAACGGGCGACACAGACGAACTTCCGATCTCACGATCGCCAGACGCTAACGATGACAGTGCCACTGCAGTCGCTTACATTTACCGCGACGCCACCCACGCGTTATGGCATGGCCTGTTGGGATGCAAAAAGCGAAGCACTGTCGCGCACATGATCCTACGGTCAGATGGCCTAGTGGAGATCTCTTTTTGAGATCGATCCGCCTAGTACTAGTTACTCTCTACTCTCACAAGTCAGAGCCTCCGGACGCGGCGATTTTCTCCCAGTTTATCGATTTTTTTATTTTCTGTGGTAGTCCGGAGGTTACGAGCTGCTTGCCATTGCTTTCTGTCGAGAATCGTGCGATTACTCTCGCAAGCCAGAGGTTACGAGCTTCGGCCGCTGCGCGGCCGATCGCACGATTCTCGACAGAAAGCAATGCGGGAAAGCTCGTAACCTCCGGACTACCACAGAAAACTTTTTTAAAAATCGATAAACTGGGAGAAAATCGCCGCGTCCGGAGGCTCTGACTTGTGAGAGTACGTTGCCCTAATGGTAATCACTCACGCCCTCCCGACGCGATAAAGAGCGAGGCCCTAAAACAATTATCCGCTAGCCAGCGCAGGCGAGGGTTCATTTCACTTAAAAATATGGAAAACTAACGACGCTGCCATTTCGTTTCTCTCGGAATGATTTGCTGAACTGCACTGTGGAAACGTAGAGGAGAATTGATGCGGATCAATCTCAGTGCATATCGGTGCTAAACCTACATAGACTTGGCACTACGCATCGAGAGGGGCATATTGCACCAGCATTTTGTACGTCACCCAATATTTTCGTACCGGGCGAAGAGGAGAATCTCTTAGATAGTCGCTTTGAAGGACGGAGGCTTCTTACAGCGTGTAGCCCATTGAGCGTATTCAGTGTGAACAGCAAGTTCTGAAGATGCACCTGCTGTGTCGAGAGGCGTCGCGCGGTGCATAACTTAGAGTGGCCGTGAAACCTATCTGGGGCTGAGTTGATTTCGTCTTTGAATATCCACCGTTAGGGAGAAAGCGGCCAGAACTACTGGAAGCCGATTTGTGGGCTACAAGGGCAAGGGAATAGCCTTCTTTGCAGGCAAAACCTCCTTTCTGCCACTCGCGATATTATAATGGGGATCGAAGATATTGGTGGATACGCGGAGCCGGCAAGCGTTCTGCACGGCGTATTGCTGTTTGGACTGGGAAGTTTTCAAAAACGTCTTATTTCCGTGCTTGGCATTGGCTTTATGTCCCACTGTTGGTCGGTTTTCTTGCCGCTGTATACGCAAGGAGAGTATAGTCCTGACGGCTGCGTTAGGTGAGCGCTCTCTCCACTCGCGTTGGTTGTTGGCTGGACTCGACTGCAGAAAATCAGCGTACAAGAATAAAAGAACACGCACGCGTGCAATCAGGGTTGCGTCTCAGAATACCACGAGGAAGATACCGACTTTCACCGAAAGAAAATCTCTGCGATCGAGCCGTCACAGCGCCCTGCTCAGACGACCTTGGATTCTGTCCCTACACTCTCTCTGCGCAATTGAGTTTTCCCGGATATTCTTTAGCGCGCCGCGTTTCCTCGACCCTTTGAAAGCCTCCCGCAGGCCGCCGGCGAGGGGAGCACTTGAAAGGCTGCTCGCCTGAAAGGAGGGATGGAGGGTTGCAGGGGAGAACCTCCTGACCGAGGCACTATCGCATACGACTGGGAGTTATACTGCGAGCGCAAGCATTCCCTCGCCTTGATGGGCTCCCTATATTTCTTCGGCTGTTTCTTCGGTGCGGCGATTGGGGGAAACGCGACGGACCGTCTTGGCAGATAAGCCCCACGCGCAGCTTTCTTTCACGCCTCCCAACGGAGCCCCCTCTATATCCCACTCCTCAAGCCTGCTACGGATCCTGTTCTTCGCTCATATCCCTCCGAGAAAGAGGCGACGCTGTGCACCTCCAGCTCTCCCGGTCTGCGAAAGAAGGCGTTGCGCGCTCTGGAACTCTTCCACCTTGCGGCAGAAGGGCGTTTGATGAGCACTTTGGGAAGGGAAGGGGAGAGCTCTGAGTGGAGTTGGCGTTTGTGGTGCACGGGGACCGGGGAGGGGGTGCGATGCGGAACAACACACGGCGTGCCATCCTAGCTTCGGCGTGCGCTGCAGCATTGGCGCAGACTCTCTCAGCAGCTGCCGCGAATGTGCAGCAGTACATCGCCACGCGTTTCCTAATTGGCGCGACGGGCACCTGGCTCATTCTTGCGGTGTTCACCCTCGGAGTGGAGTGGTGCCCGACTGGCTGGCGGACACACGTCGGTGAGGGTGGCCCTCCTCTCGGGCCTTGGACCCCTTGCTCCCCTTGGCTGTCGGTGAGGGTGGCCCTCCTCTCGGGCCCTGGACCCCTTGCTCCCCTTGGCTTCCCGGGTCCACCTGGCCGAGGCTGCAGTCTCGAGTAAGAACTCGGGCAAGCTAAACGGGCAAGCTTCAGCACTGCTACCTGCTGATCATTTCCACGAGCAACACCTGCTGCCTCAGTGGCAACGTCGTTCTCACCGCTGGTGTGCCTTGTCGTCCCAGCATATATACCGACCTCTGCAGGGATATGCTATACGATCCACGCGCACCAGCACTTCTGGGCCAGGCGATGCCATCCGAGCACCACGCAGCGCCATCCGAGCTCGTACCTGCCTGCCACCACCACGCAGTGCTATCCGAGCTCGTACCTGCCTGCCACCACCACGCAGCGCCATCCGAGCTCGTACCTGCCTGCCACCACCACGCAGTGCCATCCGAGCTCGGACCTGCCTGCCAGCACCACGCAGTGCCATCCGAGCTCGGACCTGCCTGCCAGCACCACGCAGCGCCATCCGAGCTCGTACCTGCCTGCCACCACCATGTAGTGCCATCCGAGCTCGGACCTGCCTGCCAGCACCATGTAGTGCCATGCACAGGTTGGACTTTGCAGAAGGTTGCCAAAGTCAATGGGATGCTGACGATGCACTCTCCATCTTCTCAGCCCAGAGCCGGACCAAAGTGTATGGCTGCGTGTCTTCAGCCATTCAGCGAACATTAGGATTTTGACCCCCCCAAATCCCCTATATAAATGAAGGGACTTTTTCCTTTTGCGTTTCCTATCGAATAACATTAAATATGAACTTTGTAATGTACGGTGCCATATATAAATGGCTCAAACCACTATCATCCAATAGGATTTTCGGGGGTTTCGATATATAACTGTAAAGGGCTCGTCGAGGGCTATAAGATTATTCGCTTACTTTTTTGATTCGGCCAATTATACGCATTTTTTCATTATCTTTGCGCATATTGGCCAAATCAAAAAAGTAAGCGAATAATCGTATAGCCCTCGACGAGCCCTTTACAGTCGTATATCGAAACCTCCGAAAATCCTTTGGGACGATGTTTTTTTCAGCTCGTTTGCCCCAATCACGAAGCCGCTTATGGATATGTTGACGACCAGGGTTGGAAGGGTTGGAAAAAGCGCCCACTGGAAAAACCGGACAGTGTATAAATGTTTCCCATATTTAAGAACCCACTGTTAAGGGAATTCGCTGAATGGCTCGAGACGAGCAGTCATACAAGTGGGAGCATTGTGATGTGTGTTCAGGTGTCGGTTTTTTTATGGGCATGTTTGCACTTGGGCAGCTCATCCTGGCTCCCATCGCGTATCTCATCAGGTCCCGACCCCCGCCGCGCTTCCTTCTTGATGCTGCTGCAGCAATCCCTCCGTGGGCACAGCCCCGTGTGCACCTTCCAAGGAATGGGCATTCTCCGCTGGGAGGTAGAATTGCATTGTGTGTGGAGTAGTTGCTGATTTGCATGTTGTGGAACTTGGTGGGCTGACTGTAACTGAATTCAAGTTCAAAACATTGCAAGAAGCTGGTATAGGCTGGCGCTGGTGCAGACCGCGCTGAAAGAGGTATAAGAAGGCAGTTTGCAATAGTATTGATGTAATACCACGTTGATGCAACTACCACGGCCACGGATGTGAGAGGGGTGTAAGGATGGAGAGCAGGCCGTGGCGAATGCTGACATTGACAACTGCCATCCTGCTATGGGCGGTGGCGGGTGTGATGGGAGCCATCTTGGAGGAGTCCCCGCGTTGGCTGCATCTCAACGGGAAGCCTGAGCAGGCGAGCCATATGCCGCGCCTGCCCTTGTCAGCGACCATGACAGATCCCCTTGGGAGGATACATGAGGCCTCCGCGCAACTCCTGAGCCTCCCCTGACCCCCCCTTGTGAAGTTTAGGGGCTGCGCTCAGAGCCCTCGCCTATCGGTAGGTTGACGGAGTCCTCACATGTGCCTATGTTTCAGGAAGAGGCACTGCGGGCGCTCGTTGGGAATTGGAACGGCGCGGCGCTTGAGGACGCCCTTCCTTGCCGAGATGACGCCGAGCTACTGGTACTCGGCGATATGGAGCTGCAGTCCGCGGAGGCCCAGGAGCCAGGTGGCACGGAGGCAGAGCCGTGCACCAAGGTCGAGCTCGAGGGCCGCTTCTCGGGGCGCAGCCTGAGCGGTGTGCTGCGCGCGCGCTACCTGATGCCCACGATGCTGCTGTGGTTCGCCGCCAGCTTCACCTACTACGGCTTGGCACTGGGCGCGGGCAAGCTCAAGGCACGCCCTCGCCGTGGCTAGGGTGCTACGTCTTGGCAGTGCGCGCGGGCAAGCTCAATAAACACCCTCACCCTCGCTAGGGTGCTACGGCTTGGCGTTGCGCACGGGCAAGCTCACAGCACGCCCTCGCCCTCGCTAGGGTTGCCACAACTTGGCACTGTGCACGGGCAATCTCAAGCCACGCCTTCACCCTCACTAGGGTGCTATGACTTGGCACTGTGCGCGGGCAAGCTGAAACGACGCCCTCGCCCTCGCTAGGGTGCTACCGCTTGGCATTGCGCATGGGAAAACTCCGAGCACGCCCTCACCCTCGCTAGGGTAGCTGGTATGCCATGTTGTCCGCTCGTGCATCTCTTAGCGGCCCGGGCTGTGTGCCAGAGGCAGCCCAAGTACGCTTAGGTGGAAACGTTACGTTTCCATCTAGCCCCTAATAACGTTCCCGAAGGCGTTCGAGCGGGATTAAGGAATGCCGAAGCAGTGGAGATAGCCCCCCAGTGCCAATAGCATACCGTTGCGGTACCGCAGGCACAAAAGTGCGGACAGGTCAGAGTCCGTGGACTCCCCGCCCAAATTGACGGTGTTGGCCATGTCGCCGGTGTTGATGTAGTTGATTAATAGCGGAGGATCTAGGTCCTCGATAGTGACCGTGAAGCCGGTCCCTGTCATCACGCCGGCAAGTGCGAGTGGCGGCGCAATGTGCTCGCCGGTTGTAGAGATGGGGTGGAGAGTGGGCCCTCTGGAACCACCGGCTCCGGAATGGAAGCAAACAGCGGTGTTGGTGGTGGTGCGATATCCGAGGCGTCATGCGTGCCAGGGCGTCATGCATGCTAGGGTGTCATGAGTGCCAGTGCAACGTTCATACCAGGACGTCATGCATACCAGGGTGTCATGCATACCTAGGTGGCAGGCATGCACTGTCAAGATAAAATGTGGATTGAAGGTCGCAAGTGAGTGCGTGCGATATTGGAAAGTTTGGATGATGTCCGATGGGATGACTTGCAACGTTCATCGCCAGGGGGACTTGTACCTGAACGCATCCATCTCGGCCTTGATGGAGCTGCCGGGCTGCTTCCTGGCCGTCGCCATGCTCCACAGCAAGCACACTGGCCGCAAGGTGCACCCTGGACGTTAGCACCTGCCGATTTCGACAGCCGCAACCAGACCTCGCCCTCCCTCTGCCCTTTGGTTTGTTCATCTCTCTTGCTTCCCAGCATTCTTTCTCCCCACTCCAAGATCCCTCGTGCGACCAGTCGCCTCACACATCCGCATCCGCCCACACCTGTATGCGTCGCTTTTCCCATCAGCCCGCACCCGCATCCGCCCACACCCACATTTGCCACCATCTCCATCAGCCCGCACCCGCGGCCGCCCACACCCAGGTCCGCCAACAACCCATCAGCCCACACCTGTGTCTACCAACACCCACGTCTATCACCACCCTCGACGCCAGCAGCCGCGTCCGCCCACACCAGCGTTCGCCCACACCCACGTCCACCCACACCCACATCCACCACCACCACGGTCATCTTGCCTACTGGTTTGATCGCGGTGCCACGTGGCACTCACAAGCCGGTCGCCCGGATACCCCATGCTACCTGATGCATCATGCTCAAAGTGCCGGAGCACGACGCGTGTCGCACTGGGGCTGCCGGGGCTTTGACACAGAAGTCGACGACGATCATGTACCTGCTGGGAGGGGTGGCATGCATGTGCATGGCCCCCCTGGTCACGCGCGCGCCCGCTGTCTCCACAGGTGAGCGGCCATTATGTACCCGCTGGGAGGGGTGGCATGCATGCGCATGGCCCCCCTGGTCACGCGCGCACCCGATGTCTCCACAGGTGCGCGGCCATCATGTACCTGCTGGGAGGGATGGCATGCATGTGCATGGCCCCCCTGGTCACGCGCGCGCCCGCTGTCTCCACAGGTGAGCGGCCATTATGTACCTGCTGGGAGGGGTGGCATGCATGTGCATGGCCCCCCTGGTCACGCGCGCGCCCGCTGTCGCCACAGGTGAGCGGCCATCATGTACCTGCTGGGAGGGGTGGCATGCATGTGCATGGCCCCCCTGGTCACGCGCGCGCCCGCTGTCTCCACAGGTGAGCGGTTATTGTACGAAGCATGCACTCTCCCCCCTCCCCCACAGAGAGCACCGGACACAAAGGCAAGCAGAGGTCTTGGCAGATTCATATATTCACAATATATTAATTGCCACCCAGTCTGGCCTTTTCGGTCTCTCGGCATGTGGCATGAGTGTCTGTCTCCCTCTCCGTCAGGTGGAGCAAAGGTCTCAGTGATACCAAGCACGAAGCTTCTAAGCAAGTTCCTAGCAGGGTCAACGGCTGCACTGCGGAACACTAGGCGCCCAATGCGCAACCAGGGTCTACGGCTGGTTCTTCGAAGCTGCTGTGAAGGGTCTACGGCTTCACAGGTTCCCCATGGGAATCGTGCTGTCATCTGAGACTCTCTGCCGCCACCTGCCACCAAACAGCACACCCCCGTGCATCATCCCTTGCAACTAGAGGAGTGGGTGGGTGGGAAAAAGAGAGGAAGAACAGAGATGGAGCGTTGCTCCTGAGGCTGAGATTCCGAAAGACTACTTGACACTCCCTGAGAAAGTTGTTAACAACTAACTTCTCGTGTCAAGCCCAGACGTGTCACGTGTCACCGATCACAGCGATCGGTGACTCCCCCCGTCCCGATGCCACAGACCACAGTGTGGCATCGATCTGGCAGACGGGCCTGGCGACCCTAAACTTAGGGTTCGCGCGCATTGCTTCTACAATAACCCAAATTATTATTTTTCAAATAATAATTGTCTATTATTGTACGAAGCATGCACTCTCCCCCCTCCCCCACAGAGAGCACCGGACACAAAGGCAAGCAGAGGTCTTGGCAGATTCATATATTCACAATATATTAATTGCCACCAGTCTGGCCTATTCGGTCTCTCGGCATGTGGCATGAGTGTCTGTCTCCCTCTCCGTCAGGTGGAGCAAAGGTCTCAGTGATACCAAGCACGAAGCTTCTAAGCAAGTTCCTAGCAGGGTCAACGGCTGCACTACGGAACACTAGGCGCCATGCGCAACCAGGGTCTACGGCTGGTTCTTCGAAGCTGCTGTGAAGGGTCTACGGCTTCACAGGTTCCCCATGGGAATCGTGCTGTCATCTGAGACTCTCTGCCGCCCAATCTGCAAAGCAGCCGCTCACCTGACAGACCTAACAGGCACCCAAAGCCACATGTGAAGGGGAGGGAACGTGAGAAGGAGCGGGCCGTCACCTCAAGAGAGCTCCTTCGCTGCCTCCGCGAACGCGGCCGGAAGGATGAGCCGCTGCTCGTCGTCCAGCTCGCAGTACCTCTCCCAGCAGTCGGACTTCCAGTCCCCCTGCAGCTTGATGTAGAGCTTCTGCACGTTCAGCCGCATGGCTGCTGTGGCCCCACCCCTGCGGAGCGAGTGCCCGGCATACCGAGCCGGGTCCAGCCCCACCTGCACGGCCAGGCTCTTCAGCCCGGCCACCAGCGCTGCGTGCGACATGGGCACCAGCGTGCCCCGCTTGCCCCTCCCCTCCACCTGGAAGAGGGGCGCCTCCTCCGGCAACCCCTCCGTGGCTAGCATGAGCCGACGGAGGGCCTCCACCGGGCAAAGTCTCGACCCCGGCACCGCCACCAGTGGCACCCAGTGGTACCGCTCCCCGCACTGGATGGTCTTCGAGTGTCGCACTCGGATCCACACCACATCTCCGGCCTCTGCGAAGAGCACGTCCTCCCTCACCAGCGCACCTCTGGCGTTCCACGCCTGGGACTTCCCCACCGTGAGGTTGTCCTTGCGGAACAAGCCGTAGAACCCCACTAGGATGGCCGCCCACAGCGCCAAGCCCGTGATCGACTCCATGTCAGCGAACTCCGCCATGCGCGCTAGGTCCCACAACGTGATGGGCATCACCGGCTTCGCCGGCCGGTCCCACTGCCTGCGCACGCCCTGCAGGGCCGCTGCCACCCAGAACCTGTGAGCAATCGGCGTCCACTCCACCCCCTGCTGCAAGTGAAGGGACCGCACACCCGCCAGGTAGGACTTGATCGTCCCTGGCTGCACGAACCACGCTGAGAACGCAATCAAGCGCGCCAACGTAGCATCCGACGCCGGGAGCAATGGCTCCAGCGTGCCCAGGCACGCGAAGCGCACGCAGAAGGTGAGGAAGGCCTTGACACCCGTGTCGTAGGACCGCTGCGTGCTCTCGGCGTACGCCCCATCCTGGTAGCGCTCCACCGCCACTGCCAGCTCCTCCAGCAGCTCCTCTGCGCCCCGATCACACCCAGTCAGGCAACTCCACCGGCTCCAGCGGCACGCGCACCACAAGCACATCCCACCGAGTGGGCCCCCACTCTGAGCGGCCCTTGCCGTCCAGCGCCGGCGCTGTGAAGAGCATCGTGCCCGCCCGGTACTTGCGCACCGGGCGGAACACCTCGCGCATCCCCGACACCAGCTCGTACGCCTCGTCCCCCTCCCACACCGGCACCAGGAAGCACCTGCCTGTGCCCATCTGCTGCCTGCGCTTGCACTTCAAGAAGTTGAGCAGGATCTCGTACATCACCGAGAAGGGGAGGTTCGCCCACGTGTTGAGCCCGTCGAAGCTCTGCTTGCGCGCGTCATCCTCCGCGCTCCAACTCCGTACGCAAAAAGCGTTCGCCCGCGAGGACGCCACGCACGCGTCCAGAGTGAATGGTCCGAACTCCTCGTCCATCTCCGCGAACAGGACCGGGGAGAACTGCCAGTCGTCCCGGTCCTGCCTCCACAGCACCTCCCGCTTGCGCATCGCCCACCGCATGTGGAACTCCTCGAGCTTCAGCCGCGAGAGCAAGTCCGCCAGAAGGTTGTCCTTGGACGAGATGTACTTTGGGCGCAGCCGGATGTCGTGTTGCGCGCAGAGGTAGAAGATCTTCCTCAGCAGCGGGATGTACTCGACCGGCCCCCAGAACTTGTCCACTTGCGTGAGCGCGCACTGGTTGTCGATCCGTACAACTAGTGTCCACCCCGACAGCCTGTGCGCCCACAGCGCCAGCGCCCACCAAACCGCGAAGAGCTCGAGGTAGTTGATGTGGGACTTCGCTTTGCTCGTGAACGGGTAGAAGTCGCGCTGCGGCATCTCCGCTAGGTCCTCCCACGAGATGAGGAAGTAGTCGGGCTGGCAGTGACCGCCCATCCCCTTCCTCAGCGACGCGTCCGTCGCGAAGGCGTCCTCGTGCACGTCCTCTTTGTGCAACACCACCTTGCGCCCGTTGTAGAGCCGGATGACGCGCTCCACCACCTTCAGGTCTTGCATGACGCCCGTGTTCACCGTCACGCGCGACCTGCCGGCTGTCGCCGCGACGAGCGCGAACCCCTGCCGCGTGTAGAGCGAGAGTCCCCACACCACCTGTGCACAGAACGCCAACAGCCCAAGCAGCGACTCGAGCTTGCGCCTGCGCACCGGTCCCTTCGCTGCCTCCGCGCGCATCTCCCGCAGCTTGTCCGTCACCTGCTGCACGCGCTCCTCGTCGATCGACGCGGTGCATGTCTCGCCGTCGGTGCACAACAACACGCCGAGGAACTCCATGCGTCGCGCTGGACCCTCACACTTGGCTCGGTTCACCTTAAAGCCCAGCATGGTCACGAACTCGATCAAGAGGTCCATCATCTCCTGAGCTTCAGCTGCCGTGCGCGCCACCATGAAGAAATCGTCCAAGTACCCGACGCACGGCACTCCCTGCGCCTGCATCCACGCCACGATCGCTCGCGTGTAGCGCATGAAAATGCCTGGCAAAGCGCGGTTCCCGAAAGGGCTGCGCGTGTCCATGTACCGCTTGCCGCGCCACTGGAAGCACTGCGCTGCCCAGTACTGCGACGCTACGGGCAACGACCTGTACGCCTCCTCCAGGTCCACCTTCACCATGTACATGCCCGGTCGTAGCAGTGCGTACGCGTCCTTGACTGTCGTGAACTCGTCCTTCTGGAGCTCGATCCAGTCGTTGACGCCGACGAAAGAAGGTCGCGAGTAATCCCACACGGGACGGTACTTGAGCTTCCCCTTGCGGAGTCGCTCCACCATCCCGAGGGCCGACACGCCCCGCGGTAGCCAATCGCGAGCGTCAAAGATCCTCCCCGCGGCCATCTCCTTCGCGAGCTCCGCGGTCATGGCCTCCGCGTGCTCGTCCCCCACGTAATTCTCCACGATGTACGGCTCGTCCGGCTCCTCACCTGCGAAAGGGAAACCGACGCCACATGCCGCACCTCGCACCAGGAAAGCCACGTCTGGCCAATCCTTCAGCGCCTCCGCGAGCAGGTGCGCTCTCTCCGACATCAACGGCACCTGCGCTCCCACATCGCGCACCTCGTGCTGGAAGCGGGCGCGCTCCTCCTCTGTCGTGCCCGTACCGGAAAGGCCCCGCGCCATGGCGCCCCTCACGATCGCTGCACGCAATGCCGGCCACCTCGCCGACCTCGACTCCGCCACCGCCGGGTAGTGCTCACCGCACCCGGTACCCGCCGGGGACACCGCCGGCACCGCGCCGCAGCCGGCGCCGCCGGTAACGGTGCCCCCGCTGCATCCCACACCGGCGCTACCAGCAGCCTCCGAAGCCGTGCCCACCACGGCTCCGCGTCCTCCACCTGCATCTCGCGCGCCTCACCTGCAGGCTCGGGCTCCTGATCGCCGCTCGCCATCGCTGCGCCATCTCCGCGCTCCTCCTCCGGCTCCACGACGATCTCCCCCTCTGGCGCCCCCCGCGCCCCTCCGCCACCTTCCGGCTCCCCCGAGGGCCGTATTTAGGGTTTACGGCGTGGCCTCCCCCGGGCTCCACCGCCCGTCCCCTCAGCGGCCACCCGCCGGCGCCGTGCACTCGTGGCCCTCGTAGTGCACGTGGTTCTTGCCCCCACACTTGACGCAGTGGTGGTTGAACCTGCAGGCCTTCCTCCCGCATCCCGCCGGTGAGTTGTGGTCAAAGCATGCCTTCGTCGATTTGTTGTCCTCACCTCGCCGCTTGCCGGGCTTGTCCGCGGCTTCGCCACACTCGCATCCGGCTGCTCCGTGTCCGACACCCGCGGCTTCTTCGAGTAGCGGCTGCTGGCACCTCCCGCGCTCCAGCTGCTGCCACCGCCCCCACCGCTGCCTCCATGGCCCTTCTCCTTGATGCCCTTGTCCCGCTTGTACATCTCCCAATGGGCGGTGTACGACACCAGCTCGAAACTAGTGGAGGCCTCCTTCTCCATCGGCACGCAGAGATGATCGTAGAACTTGCGGAGGTGGTCCCACGCGTAGTCGATCGACATCAGGCGCATCCACTTCCGGAACTGCAACAGCAGGTCCCGTGCGTCCTCGGGGGCCTTGCATGCCAGCACCGTGAAGTTCTCGTCCCACTCGTCGAAGCTACGGCAGTGCTTCGCCTTGGCCTCCAGCACCAGCCCCTTCTTTGCGTCCAATCGCCACTCCGCGGCCCCTTCATCGTAGTCGCCTCCGGGACGCGACACCCGGATGTCCATCCCCTTCAGCGCGCCACCTGCGGGGAGGAAGGGTCTGGCAGGCACAGCGAGCTCACCTGGCGGGCGCGTGATGTCCTTCACCGCCAGGCTGCCGTCCAGCGCTCGCCGCAGCTCCTCGTCCGTCGCCGTGCGGAGGGAACCGAACCGCGCCTTCGCCGCCGCCCGCTTCCGCTCCTCACTCTCGCTGTCCTCGCCGTCCGACTCGCTGGGCTGCTTCACCGCTCGCCGCTTCCTGCTCTTCGCAGCCGCTGCTGCCCACTCCTCATCGAAAGCCGGTTGCGCGATCCCCGGCACACCTGCCAACGCCTGCTGCATGTCCGCCAGCTCCTTAAGCGCGAGGTCGATGTACGCGTAGAGATGCTTCGCGCGCACCTTCGCGCGCTCCGGGAGCTCCTCCAGCCCGCACTGCTCCACCTTGCACGCGGGAAACTTGCTGTCCACCAGCTCGAATTCCCACGGCTCCACCCGCCTCGCCGGGTGCCGCCCGAAGCTGTGCTTCACCCGCGCTAGATCGGCTGCTTGGCGCGCTGCGGCCACTCTGATCTCGGTGATCACGCGCTCACACTCCGCCCATGACCACCCCCTGCGCTTCCCCGCTGACGCCCGCGCCACTTCCCGCAGCGACGCGGGCGGATCACGCTTCTCGCTGCCGCCCTGAACGATCGGGCCGCGCCCCGCCAGCGCTGCCGCGACCGCCGCGTCCACCATGCGTTGCACTTCACTCTCTGTGCGCAGCACTCCCCTGGGCGAGGGCCCCGAAGACCCGGGGCTGCCACTCCCGTTCGGAGATGCCTGCGATCCGGGCCGCACCTCCTGCTGCATGTCACTTACCGGCTGTAGCCCACGCCAGGACCCTGCGCCTCTCCTTCGCCGCCACTCCACGTAGGGCCTCCCACCTGGCTCCTGGCTCCCCCAAGGGCCACTCACCTCGCACCACTCGCCGATCCGTACCCAAGAGCCCCACCTCCACCAGATCGTCGGTGGGACCCTCCAAGTCCCTCGGCATGTCCTCCACGATCGCCTCCTCCAGCGCTGGAACTCGATCAACATGTCCTTGCGATCCTCCAGCACCTCGACCTTCGTGGTCGGCCTGGACGGTTGCGCCAGCTCCATCAGCTTCGCCACTGCCGCGATCCTGGTTCGGGTGCACCAAATTGCTGCCCGCCGGTACTGATCCAGCGTGCGGGTCATGTCCGGTGATGACATCCTCCGACTCCCGCCTTCTCCTCGCTGGCCCGTCATGCTTCTCGATCTCCTCCCGCAGACCAAAAGCTACCCCTCTACCGACTGGGAACCAAACACTGTCGGAGTCTGCCTCCCACACCTCCTCCGCGCAATTCGCGCAGAGATTGGTTTTAACGAACGCGCGCCTGTCTCTACGGCGCAGCGGGTTCAGGATCGGCTCCCAAGTCTGCCACTTAGCGTGAGAAAATACTTCACCTTCCCAGCACACGAAGCACGGAAAAGTCGAATCAGCTTCCGGCACCTCCAGCTCGATCACCGGTACCCGTGCGTACGGTAAACGTACCCCTCGTACGGATCACGCGGGTCCCAGTACGGACAGTTGAACTTGCACTTGCAGGGCACGAAAACTGGGTGCGACCAGTTCCTCCTGTCGGTACGATCCTCCAAAGGCGCGCTCACCCCTGAGATGTCGGTTTGCGTTCCCGCGTCTTTCTCCGTAGGCTGTCCGTACGATCCTCTGGGCCCAGCTTTCAACTGCCCAGACATCCACGCAACTAGAGCGAAAAGATATACGATATTCGCTGTGCGATATCTAATAATTTTGCGAATACGCTTTCGGAATCAAAAAGAGAGGAAGAACAGAGATGGAGCGTTGCTCCTGAGGCTGAGATTCCGAAAGACTACTTGACACTCCCTGAGAAAGTTGTTAACAACTAACTTCTCGTGTCAAGCCCAGACGTGTCACGTGTCACCGATCACAGCGATCGGTGACTCCCCCCGTCCCGATGCCACAGACCACAGTGTGGCATCGATCTGGCAGACGGGCCTGGCGACCCTAAACTTAGGGTTCGCGCACATTGCTTCTACACTAACCCAAATTATTATTTTTCAAATAATAATTGTCTATGCTGGGAGGGGTGGCGTGCATGTGCATGGCCCCCCTGGTCACACGCGCGCCCGCTGTCTCCACGGGTGAGCGGCCATCATGTACTTGCTGGGAGGGGTGGCATGCATGTGCATGGCCCCCCTGGTCGCGCGCGCGCCCGCTGTCTCCACAGGTGCGCGGCCATCATGTACCTGCTGGGAGGGGTGGCATGCATTTGCATGGCCCCCCTGGTCACGCGCGCGCCCGCTGTCTCCACAGGTGAGCGGCCATCATGTACCTGCTGGGAGGGGTGGCATGCATGTGCATGGCCCCCCTGGTCGCGCGCGCGCCCGCTGTCTCCACAGGTGAGCGGCCAT
>LGRX02034024.1:0-13917 GCA_001247695.2 Cymbomonas tetramitiformis
TTTAGGGCATGTGTGGTTACAGTGGCCCTATTACCCAATACAGTGTTTAGGGTGTTACTTGCTATCAGTAACCCTAATACTGGTAAAAAATAAGCAGTATAACGATTTTGCCAAGATTTTTAGGCAAAACTGCATTCAATACCTAAGTGAATGTTAGGTGATTTTCAGAGGGTACGTTATACCCCTCACACACACATTCAAATATTAGGGTGTTACAGGGTGTTACACGTGTTATGTCTTTCAGGAATTGTTATTTGATAGATAAATATCCATTATAGCAAAAAAAATCAATCCCGAATTTGCAAAAGATTACACGTACAGCATTTTGACCGATTTTTCGTTACAGCCAATATGTTTACCCTATATATTACACACCTAATATCTAGGGTGTTACACGAAAGATGACATGTGTCATTATGATTTTCTCATACCTCAATAGGTATAAAATCATATTATCAAATAAAATAGGGTCCGATTTTCAATTTTCAAATCTATCGCAAACGGATTTTACCTATTTTGGCCGTTTTTGGCTTTATGTATATATATATATATATACATATCTCTGTGTGTGTGTGGACTACAAAGTACAGAAACACTGCAAATCACTTTTCCTTTGCACATGACAAATTTCATGGCATAAAAGTGAATTATGCTGCATATCAACATCTGTGGTTGATCACATTTCTGGGTTTTACTGATTTAAACCCATGGAGGCAAATGCACTCTCTGGTGATATTTAAGATATATCAACTGTAAATGAATTCACAGTTGTGTCAGATCCTAAGATATATTTGGATGTATACAACGAGTATATCAAGTGATATCTCTATGTTCAAATACATCTGGACACTGCTAGATGTAATCTAAGCAGTTTTTACACAACACAATGTTTGTGTATATGTACGTCCATAATTACCTTTTGTCAATTCATGTATGGTTGCTGATCTGAGTTGGTACATGCATGTGAGTGATCAGTTCTGCATCAACTGTCATAATGCAATGTAGATTTTGATGTTGCTCCAGCGATAGTGAATATGGCAGTGCTCAGCAGTTACCAGCTGCATATTGAGCACTGATACTGCCTTCGGGTCTGGAGATATTCTCCATCCAGCCCTACAGCATGTTGTTTAATCCTGTTACCATTACTATCGCCATCGCTGACATCCAGTACGCACATGTGTTTACTGGATGTTATCTACATTATTGTATACATTGTTATTGGTATATTCACTCCGAGTCAGTGAATGTCAATGTATAATGAATGCTAGTGTTTGTGCAGTGTATAGTACTGCTGATTAGTACTAGTGTGTGTGTGTGTATTTGTTTGCACACACTTTGCAGTATTTTTATGGATATCACAATATCCTAACAGCTTATCATGCAGATTGTCAGCATACCACGTGCTGATTATATCTAACATGATATATATAGTTTAGGGATTGTTGTAATTCCATGATAATCTCATTACGATATGAGTTGCTGATAAATTTCACATGAAGCTCAGGTGAGCATTCCTTCAAGTAATCCACCATAGAATGTACGTGTTATCTGGAGAGCATCTCGGCTCCACCAGGGCACGACAAACTTATTATGGTGTTATGATTACTGTCAGGCACCCTTTGCAACATGGATTCTAATATAGTTTAGCATTCACTGCAATATGCTTATGCTCTATTTAATACAGCTGTTATCGTGATCAAGCTGTTCAATATAATAAAGTATGTAACATTCACAACACTGCAATCATTCAGAACAAAATGTGTGCATGATATAGAAGTATATGCACTTTGTATTAATGATTGCTGTAAGTGAAATGAGTGTATATGTGTGTGTGCTGATCTGCACACACATGTTGTACACAGATCACTGTGCTGATGGTAAGTATAATGCTGATGATCTAAAGTATTTGTGTGGTCATCAGAACATTGGAATCTGCTGCAGTATAATGATAATGCATTCACAGCAGTATGTATGCTGACAGGCCATAAATCATTGCACGCAGTGATTGTAAACAGTGCGTAGAGATGATTTGCAATTATCGCTGATGTATGTTGTATACAAATGCGAGTGCGCTGCTGATGACAAGTATGAATTGTCGTCGCCATTCATTAGCATATGATACAGCATAATTTTTGAACGTGATTTATGCAAGCGCGCGCATGCTGCGATCAACTTCTGCAAAATATGTAACCATCGCGCAGTATGCGACCACAGCGCATGCTGCTACCTGCAATTTAGTAACAATCGCGCAGTATGCGAACATCGCGCATGCTGCCATATGCAATTTAGTGACAATCGCGCAGTATGCGAACATCGCGCATGCTGCCATATGCAATTTAGTGACAATCGCGCAGTATGCATGTATGATGCCGTATAAAAGCCATTCAGTGCAATCATAAAAATTGCGATACTGCGCTGATGCATCTGCGAACATGCATATCTCCGTGGACCATTTATCGTATACATTTCATTGTTGCGCCGATATATGCCATATGCACACCTTATCGCTTATATGTGCGATCAGCTGTTGTGCAAGTGCGCTGCGGAAAATCTCCTCGCGCAATTTATGCGCTGTCAATATGCGAGCGTATTTATTGTTCGGTTTGTAGATATTCAGTATTTGCGAACGCTGTCGTATATGCGCCCTCCTGCAAACCTGCGAACAATATTAAGTATGCTGCGCTTCTATCACTGCACCCACTTGAGTTCTCGAGTGTCGCGCCTTGACGACTTTTAGAATACCACTCTTAAGGGTTCGCTTGGAAGCGATATGATATATGATATATAGCGAGGCTATTATGGAACGTTAATAGCTCACGCAGCGTTTGCGTGTGGATATGAGTGCAGTGCTTCTTCAGAAGTGACTGCTGTAGCCCAACGCTACCTCATTTTACGCAATGCCCCGCATCTCATAGATGCAACCACAATTGGGTTGTGAACCCAAGGCATTGGTTGAACAATCAGTATCGGCTGAACGAATAAGCCATATGATACTCGCATGCTTGTTCAGAACATGCTAGAAGCAAAGATGAGTTTTCTCCGAACACTTTCGGTTCTTCAAGACTTCATCTTGCTTTGTCATCTCGATGCCACAACCTGGCCTCTCGATGACAGGTGTCACTCAAGGTGAGTGAACGACAAATGGTATGACTGTACATGTCATAGTCGACCGTACTGACGACTGTCATAAATGTATGACGCGACTCGACCTGTACAGTCATGATCGACCATACTGTCGACTGTCATAATAATATATGACACGACCGACTGTCATAATAATATATGACATGACATGACATGACAGGTATGACACGTATGACATGTATGACACATATGTCATCGGTCATAACCCTGACAGAGTGGGCACGAGCTATTGTGTGTCAGCCACGTGGACAGGCAGCGCGAGTGGCAAATGCGCCGTTCCTTCAAGCAGGGACACCGCAGGACGTGAGACGCGCAATGCTGCCACGTGGGGACAGGGGTCAGGCATATGACGCAGGCGTTCAAGCAGGACGCGGGGCTTTGCCGGCAGAGCGTGCGACGAAACAGCTCGTTGATGCGGCGCTGGTGGGTCATGCTACTCAGGCGCGGCGCGCGGCGGGAACTCCCAACTTGAGCGTCAGAGCTGCCTCGGGCAAGCGACAGGGTGAGATTCTGCAGATAGCTCAGAGAGGTATTTCAAAATCAATGGAATGTGAAAGGTTCAGGAAACAGGGCAAAATTGTGAAAAAGGCCCCCTTCTGGGAGTGTCAAAAGTGCACGGGACTGGTGAGCATCCCCAAAGGTCTTGACAGGCAACCTGACGAAAAGGTGCCGGGTCAGAGCGGAGTCCTGAAGGGGAAGGCGAAAAGGGGCAACTCCAGCTCGAGAACCACGCAACGACGGCCAAACGGGCTGCTGGGCCCGACTCCAAAAGGGATACCAAGGTCCAGCAGTCAGCAGATACCAAATTCACAACTCGCTCGGGCTGGCTGAAAAGGCTGAATTGAGCCCACGCGTTGGGCCAACTAGCCCGAGTGGGGATGCCCAAAGAAGGTGGCGGCAGTCGGCGCTGAATTCACGGGGTCGGCTCAGGCCACAACAGCGAAAGAACACAGTCGGGTAAAGTTTCGGAATTCATGGTGTCCAAGCAGCGAAGGAGTGTGGTGAATCCACTCTGCGTTCATACAGCCGGAGCGCGCGTGAATGCACACTTGAAAACGGTCGCAGCGGGGTCCGAGCAGAGGAGCCGTTGACTCTCAGGAGTTTGAAAAGTCGTCAGGAGTGTTGAGCGGTGACGTCGTTTGAAGCGGCCGAGCTTAGCCGAGCGTGCTGAATTCCCAAGTTTGTGCTGAATTCGAGTTTTTGAAACGGAAAGCCGCTGGCCGTCTCGGCGTCGCCGTGCACCTTCTCAACACTCCTAGGATGGGAATTCACGGGAGTGCGAACTATCGCGCCTCACCTGAGAATTCCCTAAGGAACTTGGTAAAGAAAAGTAGTCGTAAACGACGAAGACGACGTCTTCGTACGAACACGTAGAAGGCAGCAGCAGCGGCGTTAGTGAGTGAAGCTAAAGCTGAGCTGCGGCACGCACACATACCGCAAACGCACGCACACAAGCATGAATTCAGGGTACACTTTTCGCGCGCCTGTTTATTGTCGTGCGGCGAATTCAGAGGTGCTCCAGACTCCTTAGGTGCATATCGGGTCCCTGCACGACTGTCCGTTCCTTGCAAGAAAACACGAAAAGCGTTCACTTAGCACACGGCGTCTCGGGCTTACCTCAACTGCGCGGAGCTGTGGCCTTTAGCGTTGCGGATTCGCCTTCCGTTGTGCGAGTGTGGATCTACGCCTAACCGGTGTGGTCGCGCGAGCGGGGTTGCGGGTTCGGGGGCACTGAATTCAGGCTATGCGCTACGTGAGGAGCGCGTATCAGACGAACTGTCCCTGACTGATTCAAGCAGGCGCTTAGTGCGTGGGAATTTGCAGAGTCGCTGTAAATTCAGCGAGGAAATATATATATTCGATACAAACTTACGCAAGGCCAAGATGATTTTGAAAGGTTCAGTGTTATCTGCAGAATGTTTTGGAATCGTCTCTATTCTCCTTAAAAGCTCCTTTCCTACAGCTGCAGCTAGGCGTTTTGTGTCTTCTCGGTTCGCGATGTTTCGCCTTCTCCAATCAGCGATCTGCTTCCTCATTTGAACTGTCGCCAAATGCTACATCCCGTTGGTGACTCTTGAGATACTACATTCTGATGATGGCTGCTGGTGTGACGTGGTGTCACATGTGGTGCGTCCATGTCGAGCTGCCGTGAACGTCTGTGCTTGGGGCGCGGTGCAGTGCTTCGCGTTTGTACCCGTCGGTGTTGCAGGTGCCGGCGGTGATCCGGTGCGGCGAGCAGGAGATTTCGTCCACGTGGCGCGGATGAGGCGCTGTGGCGCCTGTGATGTTCCTTGATCTTCACGAGGCCGTAGATGGGCTCAGCCAGGCCCGGCGAACGTCGCGTCACGCCCGGCGGACTGTTGCCCCGGTTGTGCGAGCAGGGGCAGTTCAGAGAGAAAGCATTTTGTAGAACAGGAAATGGGTCAGGGCGAATGTAGCTCGAGTTTGGCGTTGGGGTCGTACGTGGTGACGTGGCTGTCGTGCTGCTGAATAACTGACTGGGGTGTTTTGGGTAGATGTAACGGCTGATACGCCATGGGTGGCGCCCGTGGCTGCTGTGCGATGGTGCTGTTGTCGTGACGCGTCGTACAGTACTGCGTTGGCGTGTTTTGGGTATAACTGAGATGCGTGACAAGCGTCATCATGCCAATAACTGATTATGAGGAAGGGGTAGTCCGGGGGGCGCCGTACTGATCGCGGGTTTCACGGAGTTTCGACTCGCGAAAGGGGATGTGACTGTGAGGTTTACTCCTGTAAGGGTGGCAGTCAGGAAGGCTCGCCCTTGGACGTAGGTGCTGGCATCTGCTTTCCTGGTGGTCTGCTGAAGCAAGATTTACATTGGGCTGACGTGGATTGCCGGTGGTATCTGAGCGTGAAATTGGGGCGGTGGTGTGGCTGGTTATAAATGCTGGTGGTATCTGAGCTGAAGTTGGGGCGGTGCTGTGGCTGTATAAATGCTGGGTGGTATCTGAGCGTGAAATTGGGGCGGTGGCTTGGCTGGTATAAATTGTGGTATCTGAGCGTGAAATTGGGGCGGTGGTGTGGCTGTGAAATTGTGGTATCTGAGCGTGAGATTGGGGCGGTGGTGTGGCTGGTATAAATTGTGGTATCTGAGCGTGAAATTGGGGAAAAGCGATGTTGCGGAGTGGGGGAAAATGGTGACAACTGGGCACGGGCGTGGGAATGACTGTCTGAGAGGTGGCAGGGAAGTGGCGAAGCTGAGAGCGCAAAGGGGAGGGAAGGCCTTTGTCGGGGCTGCGAGGGGGCCCCCTCCCGGCCCCAGGGTTGGGCGTGTCTATAGTTGTGACAAACGCGCTTTACGACAACATTATACCGAATGTCTTTGAAGGCTACAATCTCCTCTGGCATGCTGCGACTTATTGCGTGCAACCGAAAATCGCCCTATACGAACCACAATGGATGTTGCGACCGAAAATAAAATAGGCTATTGCTTCCAAAGATGAATTGAGCAACGGATTAAAAGTCAAGGAAATGCAGAACGAGGCCGAACGGACAAATTTCACCGGTCAATCCGGTTGAGACGATGGTGGGCAGGCTCGATCGCGCGAGGTGCCCAGATTTATATTATCGTGTATAAGTAAAAAGACACCCGAAATTCCAGCGTCTGTAGCATTACCCTTTTTAAGCAGTGGTTTCACCCTTCGTGACATGAAAATTTGTATTAAAAAAACGTTACACTTGGTTACTCGAAATGTACGATATATGTGTGTATAAGCGCTCGAAGCGACCTTGACGATAAGCCTTTATTCGACGTCAATATCGTAATATATCGCGCCAAAATCGTCGATTTTTTCACTTTGTCGCCTATTTCCAAACTGTCGCCAATTACCAAACGACGAGGTATATAACTATAACCCGGGGTTATATAACCCCAGGGGTTATATAACCCCACAACCCTGGTGTTCACTCTTCTAGAGTGTTCACTCCCCTGGAAAAGAAGCAAACCCTCTCTGCTTGCACTCACACACCTGATCGGAATGATAACAGTCGCAAGGAGCTCAGGACTGCCGTGGCCTCTGCACATCCAGTCATGACTGATGCGGGGTAGCAGTCTCCAAAATATTTGAGCATGGAATCTGAAAATGTTGCGAGTACTGCGGAACAGCTGTCGAAGCGTCCGAAGCGTCGTCGGAGACAGGATAGGTTATCCGTAAGGGCTTCAACGATTATAACCTCGGAATCAGGCTTGCGCAGCGCTGAACAACACGCCTCTGCAAATATTGACCTACCACATGGGAGTTTATCTCGGTCTAGAAGTCGCTCTGTACGTCGTGGTATCGAGCTGTCAACAGTTGAACCAGCTGAAACAGAGGCTGACCCGCAACGCACCACTCAGACTTCGGGGTTTCGCAAAGGTCAGTATCGCGTGCTGGCTCTACACGGCTGCGTTTGGCAAAAACGTTTCCCTGTGTCGAAATACGTGTGAATATGTACAGAAAATCGTGCCGATACTAGAAGCGAGCCTCCAGCAACACACACATACTTTATAGGTCTCCATCGCTTAGAAGCTAGGGCTAAATTGCCAAGTGTGGGGACCACGGAGTTTTCTTGGCAACTATTGGGCAGTGATTCTTCTGAAGGGCCCACCTTGGCCAGGTATTCTGCAGAGTATAGCGCGGTTAACCTTGGACTGATAATTCATAAGCTCTGAGCCACTCTTTAAAAACGTATTGTTGGTGTAGGCAAATTGAATAGAAAAAATGCTATAGAGGAAACTGTTCGGCGCGAACGTCACCAACTATTCCTAAGAACCATTCGCGATCATCTTTATAACTCGTGGATGCTCAGGTGTGTCTTTTGTATGTTTGGAACTTCCTCGCGGCTGGCAGCCCCACTTTAAGACATGCCAAAGATGATGTTGCCAAGAAAATGGGTGATAATGGTATCCGATTTTTTTCCAGAGTGATATTTGCAAATCATCGAACATGACGATATTGGAATTCTTTCTTTGTATTTTCCGTTCAGACATCTTTCGTGTGCTGGGCGGCTGCCCAACACGTTTCTAAGGTGCACTGCTTACAGTTTCAAAGACTGAGCCAGTGCATTGCTTGCCGCTGGGTCGGATCAGCATCATGATATTGTGCCTTGTCGCCGTGCAGGAATAACTATAACGGGCTGCTATCCTTGTTTACATTCTTTGTGTTGTACCTGTGTTGGACATCGTTTCAAAAAGAAGCCTTACCTTACCGACAGGTACCTTGTATTAAGCGGTTATGTATCCAGCCAAGCTGCCCAGCATTTTCACGATGCTGATCACAAGTTGGAAACACGAGTAGAGCTTCGCCTCACTTGCCATTCGCAAGAAGATATGCATGATACGTCGTAGGACTTTGGTATGCCACTTGAAGCGAACGGAAACTCCTAGACTTTGAGGAGCCCCCCGGCTGTCAACAAGAGTTTGCTGCTGCCCTTTCGGTGCGAACTTATAAAATCAAGGAACAGGTGCCAGGGTGTCATTTTCACATGTGTGCTAGGCCAGGCTCCTGGCCGGCAGGATCACGTTTTGAGGATCCTTCTATATATTTAGAGGTGGAGGGACGGACAGAGTATGTTGACCTGTAATACTGTATGCAAGCCTGTAAGCTGTATGTAGACCTGTAAGCAATTTTTAAAACTTCAAAATGAAAGGAGCGCTGCCACAGTGGGGAGCCAACGTTCCCAAAGAAAGCTGCTTGTGGTTATGGCATGCCGTGCCGCTTGCTGCGAACCTTACTGTTGCAAACGATCGTCTCAATGGCTGTCAGGTAAAATAAAACTTCGACTGCGTTTCGCTGCAACTTCAGGTTTCATCCAGCATTGAGGAAGCGGTCTTCACCAATTTCAAGGCTGAAGCAATCAGGTTGCCATACTTCGCTTTTCCACGAGCAGAGATATCAGCACACTCCAACAACTTAGCTGACTTTGTGAATTGGCTTACAGCTTTGGTACGTCCCGCTCCAAGATCTCTTTGAATTATCTTGAAGCTTTTTGTGTGTGGGTTTATCTGTTGCACATATTCACCTTGCAGACTTACAGTGTGGCCCTCCGCCAAGACGGTGTAGAGCACAATCATATTCTGACGTGTGCCAATGACAGAGGGGTTTCTTTTGAACACTCGTTCTGAAATGCCGAAAAGGCACACTGCATACATTCTGTAATGAGTCTCAGTTTTTGTCTAGCTTGGTCCACACTGGTATCACCTTGTCAAAGTGTTCCGTGCAACGAGTATAGAGATTATGGGTTGGGTGGGTCGGAAGCGCAAAAGAACAAAGCTGAGTCCGTGTCTGTTCACACTCCTACTTGTACATTTATTTTTAAGGATGTAGACAACTCTTGGACACTATCCAAGTATTGTCACAGGTATTGGCACAGGCTCAGGTCGATGGGCGGAAAAGTTTGAAACCACTAAAACTATGCGGGCTCCAACTTGAGAATCATGTTTGGAAGGGTGAACGGTCGGTGCGGCCAAAGTTCTCACTTGCTTGCATGGATGTTTGGAGGGGTGAAGGGTGTGGGCAAGGTTCTCACTTGCTTGCACGGATGTTTGAGGGGTGAAGGTGCGGGCAAAGTTCTCACTTGGTTCCACGGATGTTTGGAGGGGTGGAAGGGGTGTGGGCAAGGTGTTCACTTGCATGGATGTTTGGAGGGGTGAAGGGTGTGGGCAAAGTTCTCACTTGGTTCCATGGATGTTTGGAGGGTGCGGGGTGTGGGCAAAGCTCTCACTTGCATGGATGTTTGGAGGGTGAAGGGTGTGGGCAAGGTTCTCGCTTGCTTGCACGGATGGTTGGAGGAGGTGAAGGGTATGGGCAAGGTTCTCCCACTTGCTTGCACGGATGGTTGGAGGTGAAGGGTGTGGGCGAGCTCTCACTTGCTTGCATGGATGTTTGGAGGTGCAGGGTGTGGGCAAGGTTTTCACTTGCTTGCACGGATGTTTGGAGGGTGAGATTGTGGGCAAAGTTCTCACTTGCATGGATGTTCAGAGGGGTGAAGGGTGTGGGCAAGGTTCTCACTTGCTTGCACGGATGCTTGGAGGGGTCGGTGAAGGGTGTGAGCAACGTCCACACTGTTATCACCTTGTCAAAGTGTTCCGTGCAACGAGTATAGAGATTATGAGTTGGGTGGGTCGGAAGCGCAAAAGAACAAAGCTGAGTCCGTGTCTGTTCACACTCCTACTTGTACATTTATTTGTAAGGATGTAGACAACTCTTGGACACTATCCACGTATTGTCACAGGTATTGGCACAGGCTCAGGTCGATGGGCGGAAAAGTTTGAAACCACTAAAACTATGCGGGCTCCAATTTGAGAATCATGTTTGGAAGGGTGAACGGTCGGTGCGGCCAAAGTTCTCACTTGCTTGCATGGATGTTTGGAGGGGTGATGGGTGTGGGCAAGGTTCTCACTTGCATGGATGTTTGGAGTTTAAATCACAGTTTGGTGCATATTTGCACGGCATGCGTGATTGCACATGGAGGAGGCCCTTGCCTTGATTTGCTTTATGCGGTCGCTGGGTCTTCGGGCGCCCCTAATGGTTCTAAGTGTGGGTGGTTTCTTGTCACGGCCGCGCCCTGCCTGTTCCTGAATGCTTCTCACATCCACGGGCTGGGATGATGTTGAGATGACTTACGACCAGCCCTGTGTGCCCCAACTTCGTTCTTTTTCTCATTCTTAACCCTATGCACTTGGCCGTGTGTGCTGTCAGTTGGTGGACACCCAGCCTGGGAGCGGAGCATGTCCCTCGTCACACCCACAACCCAAGCAATTGTTGTTCCTGAGCCCTTCCTCTGAGAGAAAAGTTGGGTCCACACCCAAGGTGTCGGGTACAGGTACACAGTCTGATCTTATTGGCTTTGATGCATTTTCCATTGTCAGGCCATTGGTTTGCATTCATCGATCACCAGCTTCCATCCATTCATCGACTGTGAAGCCACCGGGGGGCATGCCGGCAGCATTCGCTCACTTCGGTACCCGGGATTCAGCATGCAGGGTTGCGTGAAGTTGCGCAATCTCACATGTTTGGCGGTGATTGGTACATTCATCCATCTATCCACTCACGCAAGGAAATTCCCGTAGGATCTCGTATAATCCCGTATAACCCTATATTTCAAGGATCATACGGGATTATATGGGATCCTACGGGACCGAATGCTACAGGAACTTGTTTTGCCAACCTTAATATCCTATAGGAACTTAACTGGCTACCCCCGAATGCTATAGGAACTTATTTGCCAACCTTAATATCCTATAGGAACTTATTTGCTTTTACTAGGATCCTACAAGTGATAGCCTCTTCCATAGACTGAGCTGAAAAGCTCCTTTAATATCCCTTAGGAACTTATGAACCATCACAGGATTCTATTAACGCTGCCACAGGATCCTATTAACACTGCCACAGGATCCTATTACCACTGCCACAGGATCCTATATGATCCCGTAGGATCCCATATAATCCTGTATGATCCTTGAAATATAGGATTATAGATTTCAAGGATCATACAGGATTATATGAGATCCTACGGGAATCACTTTGCGTGAGTGATCCATGCTGCATTGCATTTGGTTTGAGATGTATGATTGTGCGTCGCTGGTATCTGGTTCATGGTTCCCTCCAGTTCTTCCCGCACTCACCCCCTCCCCTCCCAGCATCTCTCCCCTGGCTCTCTCCCCCTTTCCTGAATGATGCTTCCGATTAGAAATTCCCCCTGCGGCCCGTGCGAGGGAGGCACAAAAAGTCCCGCGGGTCGTGTGGATTCCATCTGTCATTGAATGCAGCTGAAAAGTTCCCGAATGCTTCACACATCCACTGGGATGATGGTGAGATGACTCACGGCCAGCCCTGCGTGCCCCAACTTCTTTCTCTTATTCTTACCCCTATACACTTGTCCGAGGGCTGCGTGTGCTGCTGACTGTAGTCGACGGAACCCCAGCCTGGGACAGGAGCATGCCCCTCTTCATAACCGCAACCCAAGCATGTACTGTCCCAGCGCCCTTTTACTGAGAGCAAAGTCGAGTCCACAACCAAGGTATCAGGTACAGGTGCACAGTCTGGACATATGGGCCTGGAATACTCAAGTTCTGCAGAGCTCCCATTGGCCGCGGGCCGTGTTGAACAAGGACGGGCGGCAGGAAGGTCCCGCTAACAATCAAACTGTGTCACGAGTCTGTGTCCAGGTATCTTGAGTACGGTAGCTCTTCTTTGCTCTCTCCCGTTCTTCCCGCACGCACCCCCTCCTCTCCCACCAGTCTCTCCCTCGGCTCTCTCCCCCTCACCTGAATGATGCTTCCAATTAAGATTTCCCCGTGCGGCTCTTGCGCAACAGTCCCGCGGGTCACGTAGATTCCATCTGTCAGTACAGTGAATTCATATTTGGTTTCCGCAGAGAATCTGTGGAGTCATCTGCCGCATCGAGCGTTTTGGGATCTGCTCCCGACTGAGGCATCGTCACGTCAAGTCTGTCACGCTTCGTGCGGCATCGGGTCGTGCGATGCAACGAATATGCACCGTGTCCAAGTCATCGCGTGACATCGTGAGAAATATTTTTTTCGTGTGATGGACGCTGACCAAACGCTGCCCACACTTTCTACGGCGGAAGCTCATGTTCACCTTGCAGCATAGCAGGTTTAAGATATATTTACGTCTAGCTAACACCTTACAGCTTCGCACAGTTATTATGAGGTGTCCTAGGCATGGCATGGAACTTCGCGTGCACGAGATCCATGCCGAGTTGAGGTGTGCGAACGAGACTCGTGAGATTTTTGAAACTCCAACATTCCGCGGCTGAAGGCAACACTCCACACGATGAGGCTGTCCATACAACCGCAAGAAATATTAGATATTATTTACACGAACCGTCACGAGACTCGTGAGATTTTTGAAACTCCAACATTCCGCGGCTGAAGGCAACACTCCACACGATGAGGCTGTCCATACAACCGCAAGAAATATTAGATATTATTTACACGAACCGTCCACTCAGAAGTAATACAAGATTGATCCAATCTTTAGTTCGCAGGATTGGGAACACTGCGGGCCGAGAGAGCGTTTAGGTTGCAAGTTGAGATCTACATTTAATAACTAACAGTCTGTCGGTCAACATAAGTGGAGGACGACAGTAGGCGATCGTCTCAGACGAGAGCCTTCGTGCGCCGCAGCGAGAGACATCGAATTCTTCGCTTCTCCTTTTGAGGAGACGCGAAGAAATTGGGCATGGTGCCGCAGAGAAGCAGGCAAAATTGTCAGCCACCTTCCCAAGATATCATGCGGCGTTCTTGGCGAGTCCGGATTGTGTTTCCTGCGCTCGAACTCGTATATCCTCGCTCCCGGTCGTCTGCCGCGATCAGGATGCGGCATTCTCTGCAGAAACGGAATATGAATTCACTGTAGTGCAGCTGTAAAGTTCCTGCATGCTTCTCTCATCCACCGGGTGGTGGTGGGCTGGCTTCGGGTGGCGTGCCTTTCCTTGTTCACTGTGCGGTTTGGCTGCTCACTTGAGCCAGGTGTGCCTCACGCTGGCGCGGTGTGTGATTCCTCGCATGGCAATCTGCAGCTGAGACTCGTGAAATGTGGGCTCCGTCTGTCATCAGGTGGACCATGTGTGGCGGGAGAGTGCGTGTGGTGAGGGGCGCTGCGAGTCCCCTCTGGAGTTCCCTGCTTTTGGTCCGTTGGGCTGCCAGGCAGATTGGTAAGTCCGCTGCATTGAGGCTCCTGTCATTACATGCCCCCTGCATAACGAGGCTCCTGTCATTATATGACCCCTGCATAATGAGGCTCCTGA
>LGRX02034025.1:0-59661 GCA_001247695.2 Cymbomonas tetramitiformis
ATGGGACATGCAGACGTACGGAAATGTGCCAATTCATACGAAAATTCGTACGAAACCCATAGGGACAGCTAACTGACGTTTCCACGCGTGTGGACAACCGCTCTCATGGAACCGTATGGACTAGAATGCTTGCGGAATCCACACGGACAACACATAGCGTCCATCCATAATCTAACGTGTGTACGACGAGTTTACAACCTTGACGTAAGTGTCGGTGCATGCGCGCAGATGTGACATGGAACGTATGAACATCGTTGTCCATACGCTAGAAACCTAAGCCGAGCGTACGAACGCCGTACGGACGCCGTACGGATAACGTACGAACTACAAAATGTCATTGCGTGGCGCGGTACGCTGGCGCGGTCGCATCGCTGGCGCGGTACGCTGGCGCGGTACGCTGGCGCGGTACGCTGGCGCGGGGGTACGCTGGCGCGGTACGCTGGCGCGGGGGTACGCTGGCGCGGTACGCTGGCGCGGGGGTACGCTGGCGCGGTACGCTGGCGCGGGGGTACGCTGGCGCGGTCGAAGTGGCCGAGCTTCTCATTATACATCGACCTCCTGAAAAGTAAATTCTCTTCACAACGAAACAAGGCGCGGTATATCCATATCTCGGATATGTGATAATTGTATCGATATATGGCTACTGCCCAAAATCACGGTCCTGTCACAAGGACCGAAGTGATTTGGGGCTATCTGCCGCGTTTTTTCGATATAGTTGATATTTGAGTGTTTTGACACCATATTTGGGTGTCCAAGAATTTATTTCGAACCTCTTTTGGGTGCTATACTCGATATGGGCATGATTGTGCTTGAGAGGAATGAAACGCGGGGGTAGTACCGACGAAAATTAAATAAAAATGCCGGTCCTTTCACAAGGACCGGAGTGCCCGAAGCCGCGTACACCTACTAGATGGCTTCCAAATGCATCTAGCAATTAAACATATCATGTTTATGACCCAATAGTGCAAATTAGGACCTTAAAAATCTGTCAACCCATGCATATCTTGTACAACCTGATTCACGGGGTCCACTGCGTGATTTTTGGTGATGGCTGGGGACCGACCACACGCAACTATGGCTACTGCCCCGCAGTCCTTGTCGGTAGGACCAAATCGACGATTTGGTCCTACCACGAGGACCATTGTTCCGATAATTTAATTGGCCATCTCCCGTGATTTGTGGTGTCTAACCAATGAAAGGTGGTATATATAGGTCCTATATTAATTTATTCGAACGCTGGTTTGGCCTATATCCATCCCATATATCCATGGCGAACGCATTTCAAACCTCTACGCTCAAATTTTTCAAAACGGATTTTTTGGAACATTCAAAATGTGGCAAATTAGTGACTCATCTTCAATAATTTTTTACCAATCATATATCAACACTACACCTGCGCGGATACCATCAAATTGAGCCTATACATATGTCCCAATCATATTTGGGCGGTAGGCCCGGTTGGAATGCATATATTGGCTCGTTGGCTCGTTGGTTTCCCCTCTAATATATTGGCTCGTTGGTTTCCCCCAGTGGTCACGCGAGCTGACCATCCAGCCATCATAATTGCTTGCTAGAGGGCATATATCGCAAGGTTGGTGTGTGCGGCACATCAAATCTTCAAGTATATATGTATTGCGAATTTCTGAAAGTCTAACATCATCCAAATATCTTATTTTTCTACTGGCGTGTACACTTTAGAATGGATGAATGCCAATTTCTAAAGTCCGAAATTCACTAAAGTCGGAATTTGCATTGTGTTGAACATGCGCCATGCTGAATTAGAGCGGAAATGATGATGAGGGTGCGAAGTAACCGATTCAGTTATCTTATTTGGTCATAAACTCAAGATGTATAACCATGAGCATCACCGTGATCCCCTCATGTGACTCCTAATACTCAAAATAACGGTGGTCCTTGTGGTAGGACCACCATTTTCTTCAAGCTTTTGGTGAAATTACACCCCTAAAGCGTGTCGTTCAACCACACACCTAAAGTCTCATGGGGGCCGCCACTATAATAAATAAAATTCATTTAACTCATAAATATCATGTGCAAATGTTGCCTGTGCCTCAAATAGTCGATTTAGTGATCGAACCCGCAATTGCCCATTGGTCCTTGTGGTAGGACCATGAATTTGGGTAGTAGCCAACTATGCGCGAAAGATGAAGGTCCATCGATCGTGGGTTATCGCACCCCCAGCCAGAAATGCAAACGATCGAAGATCTGCTGCGATGCGTCTCGCGGGTAAGATTGTAGGTCGTTTGCGAGTTTCTGTTGTTCCATACGGGTGAACACCTTGTTCCGTCCAGACGGACGGCGCACGGACACCGAATGGACGGCCTATTATGGACCATCCATCCAGTGTATGCCTTACAATGGGAATTCTTTGCAGACAAACCATCACCATGAAGACTGCCACTCAACGCAAAGACCGGTGCAATCAAGTGGGTACGGGGTCTGAAGCGCTCGCGACTAATATGGGACCGCTAGCGAAGAAACTTCTGTAGCAAAAGTACAAGAACTCGAACAAGGTGCGGAAGGTAATTCAGGATGTTCCTTTCATGCCGGCTTGGCTTGCCCGGTACAAAGAAAATGCTGCCCCTTTGGCCATTCGACGACGAACTTATTGCTTGCAAGTTGTGTAGTTGGATCGCAAGGCGGATTTCTTCCGTGAACTCGATGGTAACAGTAGTAGCGAGGATGACCGTAGTAGTTCTGATTCAGATGATTGCGGATGATACACGATGTATTATATATGTAAATAAACCGTGTGTACGGACACCTGTATTCGCACGCCTGATTCCGCTCATTCATGCGGCAAACCCTTATTTACACGTGCGAATGCATGTGTCCACACGCGTGTTTCAACGAACTCGCTCCAATTTCGACGTCCATACGTAAGGATTGGCGAATTCCGATCTCCCATACGTCTATCCACACGTCGTCCGTACGCATGGGTTCGTTCGGCGACACGCCCCTACGTATGGTGCCCATATATGGCTGATGAAGGGGCAAGTAACGCTCGGGCACACCCAGGCCCGGGTGCAACTGTGGGTGCAACGTGGCTGTACACACGTGCGGACAAGCGCAAACGAGTGGCACGGCACGGGCCTCACACGGTCCATACGCCCGTCCACACGTCGTCCGTACGCGTCGGTACGACCCAGGGACACGCCCCCATGGTGTCCATGTGGCTGATGAAGGGGAAGGAAATGCTTGGGTACACCCAGGCCTGGGTGCAATGGGTGTCCACACGTGCGGACAAGCGCAAACGAGTGGCACGGCACGGGCCTCACACTGTCCATACGCCCGTCCACACGTCGTCCGTACGCGTCGGTACGACCAGGGACACGTCCCCATGGTGTCCATGTGGCTGATGAAGGGGCAGGAAATGCTCGGCGGTACACCCAGGCCCGGGTGCAATGGGTGTCCACACGTGCGGACAAGCACAAAAGAGTGGCACGGCACGGGCCTCACACTGTCCATACGCCCGTCCACACGTCGTCCGTACGCATCGGTACGTCCAGGGACACGTCCACATGGTGTCCACATGGCTGAGGAGGGGGCAAGCAGTGCTCGGGTACACCCAGGCCCGGGTGCAATGGGTGTCCACACGTGCGGACAAGCGCAAAAGAGTGGCACGGCACGGGCCTCACACTGTCCATACGCCCGTCCACACGTCGTCCGTACGCGTCGGTACGGTCCAGGGACACGTCCCCACGGTGTCCATATGGCTGAGGAGGGGTAGAAGCGGCATTTCTCGCAGTCCGCACGTGTGGACAACAATTTCCAGTGGTTCATGCGTATGGACGGCACCTGTCCATACGGTCGGGCATTGTACGGAGCGTCCACACGCGTAATAAAATCAGGTAAACTAGCATACGTCGTCCACACGGAGGCGCACGTATGGACGACGTGTGGATTTATCGTATCTTCGTATGGACACCGCATGAACATCACTTTTACAAATTAGACAATTTCACACGTGTGGATTTAGCAAAAAAAGCGTCCATACGGTGTCCGTACGCTATCCACGCGTCGGACGGACGGTTTTCCACGCGTGCGGACAGGCCAATAATTTGTAGGGACCCCGCAGTCAGCGAAGGTCGTGCTCGCTGCTGCTGACAGGACACGCGGCAATGCCGTGTTACAATCGTCCTGGGACACTGACGTTGTGAAGCGTGTCGCGAAGGACACATTGGGAACGAAGGCGTCTTCGTTTTCAAGGAATGAACCACATCGTCAACTACTTTGGGATTCCTTGGTGACTGCCCTGGAGGCATCTTTTGTCAACAAGGACAACGCCAACGAGGACATCTTTGACCTCGTGGACGTCACCAAAGAGGTTCACCCGTTCTTCAATGACATTTTACTTCGACATCGTACTTCGTGCGGAAGTGTGGTGGTGTGCGAACCCTAATGGCCCTCCCACCCGCCCCAAGGCAGCCGCACGTCCCGACGCACACGTTATATCTCACAATTTTCACTAATTTCCGACTTACCGGAGCAACACCATGCGACACTTGGACTCCGAAGCTGGAGGTGAACAACCACTACGCGATCCTTCATTTCTCCGATCCGGGGAGTGAGATCGGACGATCCGCCTCCTGAATGACGGTCACCATCACTGATGACGGAAGGAAAGTCGGCGATCAACAGTAATACTGTTGATCCTTCGGATTCCCCGTAAATAGGATGACCGCCCAGTCGCCTTGTCCGATCCGCTCCCGTTGGGTAGGAATGGCGAGAAAAAGAGTGGAAAGTAAGGCGAAGCGACAAGGCACCACTCTAGCGTCGCCTCTCCGCCAACACTCACAACCCCCGTCTCTTGGCGCTTTTCCACCCCAACTCTCAAACTCGAGCCAATAATCCTTAATAATCATATTATTTATAGTTTCATACAAATACTCGCACGAATGATTGTGCCGCATTCAATTCCAGGTATTCTTTTGTTGAGACTTTATCTATCTTATTAAGGATGACATTCCCAAGACTTGCCACACTTTCATATAATGTCTAGCAATCCTCTCCGTCTTCCAACTATGCCCGACCCATAACTTGTTGCAGGTCAGCTTCCTCAAGGAAACGGGTGCCGTGTGGAAACCCCACGCATTTTGTGTTTCCACCCCACGCGTGTATTACCCCGGAGGTATAGCCAACTCAGAGAAGCGAGAGAAGGGCCAGAGAAGACTCAGAGAAGGATTGAGTCCAATACCTGCCTGGTAAGGAATTTATCGACAGTGACTATCGATAGACGATGGCGCCTCGATAGTCAATATGAAACTTCCTCCGCTCGTCGTCGTGGTCGTCGACATTGATCACGATACAAGCGATGGCAGCCGAGTGTCTCGACGCGAAGCCACAAATTTCCACAACGAACGCCGACGTCCACAGTATCATAATTCATATGCCATCCTGCAAAACGCTCACTACTGCAGAGTATGGCCTTCGTCGTGAAAGCAGACCCGCCGACTTTAAGGCAGTTGAGCAAGATGCGCGCCCCGCCCGTTAGCATCACACTAACCCAAGCGCATATAGACTATCTTCGGTTGCCGTCTCCTGGCGAGCCAGGCGAGCTCTTCCATTGGTGGGATCTATATAGCATCAAAGTTTTACTAGGGTGGCCTGTTGCGGTGGCGACCTTCACCGACGAATCCCACGCTTTCCTCGAGTGGCGCATAGGACACATCATGGCGCCTGAGGACGAACACGATACGTGCATGCTCATAGGATACACAACTGCAACAGGAGGAAACGTGCAATACAACCCGGGCGACATAGATGCTTATAGAAAGCTTGAGTCTTTCAAGGCTTCGGGATCTCCTCGCATAGGGGTCGGTTAGGTTCGACGATGGATTTTACGCGTCCTTCTCCTTCTACGTCTTGCACAAAGATCCGCAGCACCACATCTTACTAGACCAGAACAAGGTACGTTTTCACTACGAGACTTACTATTTCTTCACATACCTGTTACTTGAATACGTATTTCTTACACTAATTTCGAACTCCTTTTGCTACCTCGTTGTTGGCATTGTTTTTTAAGTCTATTGGCGGGTGTTTCGCAGCTGTGGTATGGCCTTGAGAAGTTGTTCAAACCGTCTCAACCGGTTGCGCTCGAAGCTGCCATGGTAGGCACAGTCCTAACTAATATTCTCTTTTAGGCCTTTTAATTTAAAGTCAATTATGTTAATATATTACTCCTTAACACCATCGTGGAGTATTGGGTTTGTCCATGCGTGCAGGCACGAACGAGTATTCATGTTCCGAATTCCGGCGGTTCATGTGACCCTAAGCCTGAGTCCCCAATACCCCCAACCCCAAACCTCACGGTGCATCTATTTTCCCTCCTCGATCTAAATCTTGGTACCTAGGCTTCCCCATATGCATTGCACTCATTTGTAACACTGCTTAAAGTGCTTTAAAGTAAAGAGGGAATCGGAACTTTTGACACCCACTGTGTGTTTGTACTTCGCGGTGTAAAGAGCTATCCTGCAGGGCGCTCGCAGCGTTCAATCGGTTCTTGGAAACCGACGGCGAGGAAGGAGTCCCAATCCCCGCCGATCCCTCGCGTGCAGGAGTCTTCCATTGCACCAACATCCAGAACATCAGGTGGGTGGAAGGTGAAGAACGATTTAACGTTCAATTCAAGGGCAAAGGTGACATATCCCGCCCTTCTTCTGGCACTACAGATTTTTGTGGACAAGGCATTAGGCGCGTGCACCGGTGTGCGTCACGCACAAGGCATCGGAGCATCACAACTAGACTTTATGTTCATTGTGGCGCAGCTCCATCTGCCTAAGCACATTTCCTTTGAGCAATTGCTTACCTCCAATTGTGCTTATGGACAGACTTGCGACCTGAGCGGCGTGAAGTACCCGACAACGATTTCAGGTTGTTCAAATTCTTTACTCGATCATATGTCAACGTTCCCACCCACTCCATCGATACTCCTTGCGATCACCCCCACCATGCACGCTTAGTGCAGGTGAAGTTGCCTTGTGATACCAACCTGACGCGGGACGCCAACCAGGTCAACGTGGCACGTGGAGTTGCAAAGCATTCTTGGGTAGGTGGTGTCCGCCACAAAGAATTGCAATATATTCTAGGGCAACATTCTTGAGATTCCCTCATTAGAGCAACCTTTATTTCTAATTCAATTCTGCTTTAATTCTAATTCAATTCTGCTTCAACGATATGCTTCATTCCTGCGTCATACCTGCTTCATACCCAAGTGAATAACATTTTGTCTCGAGCCCTCCTGGTGCCATTGAAAATAAGTGTTCATATGGATAAGTACTTGTGGTGTTCGTAACTATTAAAAACAAGTAATCGAAAAGCAAATGCAATATCTAACCGTAAATCACAGCGTACCTTGACCGTGAATGCAACAATGTGCACGCTAGGATTGGGGAGAGCGTGGTGGGGGGAGAGACGAAGGACTTGTTTCCCCCCCCAGTCTCAGTCGAAAACGGAGCCAGAGGCAACCACGTGGCCGGTACGCCAGGACGAAAGATCGCGTTGTGGGCAGCGTTGTGGGCATGTGTGGGTTTGTGATTAGCAACCGCGGCATTACAATTGATCGAGTTCAAACATTAATTGATATATAGTAAAGTTCACCTATAGCCTTGGGTATTTTTTATTGTCGTATCGTCTCGATAAGAGTTTGTCATACCCTATCGTATCTATAGTTTTTTTTGGTATATGTGCATCTCGATCTGTCGATGATACCGACACAGCCGCGTGAAGCAAAACCAAGTATGACGATATTCCCACGTGGCGCCGATATACTCTTGATAAACCAAGTTGTGGGCAAGATGTTGTCTCGTTTTGGTCAAGCTCTCAGACATTTTGGCCAATATAAAATCTCCGTTATTTTCAATCCGTATTTCGATTGTATGTCGCAAATGGCTGGCTACTAATTTGGATCGTCCTATACTCGCAGGGCACACGTGCGATTAAGGGCGAATCCGTTTGAGCTGTAGTATGGGATCAGTATGAGCGCGGAAACTGCAACCATAACTACCGCGTTAGTCAACTACGGGACCATTATGAAGTAGTAGTGTCAATATTGGGGACTTGGGCGAGGTCCCTCAACCCTTCAATGGCCACCAAAACATATCGGGTGAAGGCGTTGCTGGAAAGTGCAGGGGTGCTCGTGCTCTGCTAACAAAGGCAAAGTATGCTATACGGGTCTATTGCGGAATCAACTCATCAACTAGTCGGGGCTGGATATCTGGCCAACTAGCCATAGCGGTTTGAAAAAATCGCTCATCGACGATCGTATCGAGCACATTGCATCCAACGTCGCCAGCTCTGCACTGTATCACATGACAATGACACGCCATCACGATGACATGTCATGGCATCTGCAGGTTGTCCTTATGACACTTTCGACTTTGGCCCTGTTTAGATTGAGTGCCCGTTTTTTAATCCCATTCAGATTTGAGTTTCACGAGGGTGCTCTAAAGGCTTCAACTTAAGGACGCGCTAACAAGTTTTCGTCATGATATACGTCATTATATGTCATTACCCACTCATAACATGAGGCCGATAAGCCTGTCATGCTATTGGCGCATGCCCGCAAATGCCCCATGCCGACCGCTCAACCGAATTTTCTTAAGTGTAGACGGAGGTGGTGGGTCACAAATATTGAGGTGCGCGCCTGCGGAACGAGTGATAAGGAGGTACATACTATGCCATCCGCCCAATTCCATATTATGAGTTAGGCGAAGAATCGTTGCAAAAGGGTGTCTAGAACTCGAGCTCTCGCGGAAAACGTGAGAACAACGAAGTTTACGGGAAACAGGAATCACTATGAGCGGTGTGGCAATTCACCCTTAAGGTGTTTAGTCGAGACTATAGTAATCACTCATCCGTTGAGAAAACTCGACGTTAAGGAATCAACCAACGTTTTCCAAAATTCCGTCACATTTAATACAACCTCCGCATATGTAACAACTCTACGTACATTGAAAGACACTGGCCTGAATTTTCTGTTTTCTTAAAGGCAAGTGATTTACCGTACTCTCTCACTTGGAAATTTTACTATCATGGGGGATATACGGCGGTGGGAGCCCCCCCACCTCCCCCTAGAACTTTTCCGGCCCTTACGGGGCCAAATTCACAAGACGCCTACCCCCTCCGCCTCGCTCAAAACGTGTTGGCCCATGCTGGCCAAAATCACAAGGCGTTCCGCGCCTCCCAACCTCCTCACCCCCCCTGAAGCTTTTGGCCCCTGCGGGCGAGCGGGGCCAACACTACGAGGCGCTTCGCCCCCCCTCTCCTTCGCCGCGATTTGTTCGGCCTCTGCGGGGCCGAAATTGCGAGGCGCTTCGCGCCTCTCCCCTCCTCATTCCCCCTGTTCATCCTGAACTTTTTGGCCCCATGCGGGGCCAAGTCAGTGAGACGCCCCCCCGACGGGGCGCTTCGCGCCCCGAATTCGCCCCCGACCTGTGGGGCACTTCGCGCCCCTGACGCGCCCCCGAAACAGCGCGCGTTTCGCGCCCCCAACATCGGGGGCGTTTCGCGCCCCAACCTCGTGGGCGGTTCGCGCCCTCAACCTCGGGGGCGGTTCGCGCCCCTGAAACAGCGGCGGTTCGCGCCCCCAACCTCGGGGGCGGTTCGCGCCCCATATTTCCCCCCTGGGAATGACAAAATATCTTGCCCCCCTGGGAATTCCTCTTCTTGTTGGAAGCATCCAACGAAACGGGCAACTATACACACCGTGCCATCAAAATGATAATGTCCATGCCGACTTTTCGGAGCAGCGTGTGCAGTATTATAACGGTGGATCGTGAATCGAACGCCTGACAAACGATCGACAATAAATTCGAACAAATGGATCCCGGGCACCGTTGTTATCGAATATCCATTATCGTAATAAATCAATCCTATCGGACAATCTTAGTTATCGACAAATAAATGCCAGAAGTCCCCATTGAACTATTAATGCCGATCTGAGGGGTTAAGTGCAATAGTATAACCATATTGCTGGCATGCTACTGACACTTTCCGATATACGGATATATCGGATTGTCGGTGCAACCCACACCATTTCTTGAATATCCGTGGATCGGCAAAACAAGATGTCGATACCGACCCTTGCTGCGCGAGCGCGATTATTTAGAGATCGAAGTAAACGTTTGTTGTGCGAGGCGCATGGCTCTAATATGCCTTTGTTTAATCCGGCGAGAATGATACAAGGGTTGGTATCGACTTTTATATATATCAGAATTGTCGTGTCATATATATATATATATATATATATACATCGATACACTTTAGCCCCCCGCTTGGGTTATGTATCAACGTGAGGCTCAACCTGGCGCAACGGGGCCACACGTACAATAAAGAATGATAATACTATATTTTTTCAAATCTAAAGCTCTCGGTTCTGCCTTAATTCGCAAGAGCTAACGACGCCCATTTCTTTTGATGTGAGATTCGTTTCACAATCTATGAACGATTTTTTAGGTAAACTCACAGATTGCGAAAGCAATCTCACATCTCATAAGCCTATGCGCCATGCGACGCGTACTCCATCGTGATTTGCCGTTCAAACATGCAGGCGCATCCTGGAGCCCCCTGCATGAGCACACTCGCATACACGAGTGGCCATGTAAGTATCAGACCATATATACCTTTCACAATTGGGTGCATACAATTCGTGGAAAATTCAAGTAGAATATCAAAATATATCAGATATATAAACACATTATATTAACACTCTTAGACTATGACCTATCAATAAAACCATGTATATTCATCATTATGTCCTATGCTGATGCCTGATGAACGTTGCTGTTTTAACTATACAGTGGCGCCAAGACATTGCAATAATTCAAATGATGCACACCAGCCAAGATATGGTAGCCGGTCACCATTACACTATACATGTTGAGTACTACGCTCAAAAAATCTAAGAGTAAGTCCGTGGGCTGAGTCACACATGTCACCGTCCCACGTGGTGTAAAAGGTGGGGTGTTGCAGCTTGCTCTCATTCTGCGGGTGACCTTCGTGGCGACGAAGCTCGATGCATTTCGCACAATGAGCATTGAAGTGGTCATGGCATACGTTGCACAAGCTTTTGAATATCTTTTGCCACCGGAAGTTGCGACCCTGCTGCTTCGCCACGAAATTCTCAGTGAAGACTCCCCCCATAGAACACTCCCTGCCTCGGCATGCAGCCTGCACAGCCATATTTAGGGCTTCTCGACGAGCCTTGGGTAGCTGATATTTTGACCCGGCCCACCTCCATTTTAGCACACCTCCATTTCTTAAGGCTCAGGCATAAAGGATTACCATATCATCCATGCATCCTTGATGCGTCCGAGTTCGTTGCACGCGAAAGACATGAAACCAAACAAGCCAACTAGCGTGGATCACGATGCCGAAATCCATCGATCCACCCGATATGGATTAGCACTACATACAACGGCAAGGACCATTTCGTTTGAATTGACAATTTAGCCAACAAGCGACTAAGAATCTGAAGGAGAGGATACATGCTCTTGGTGACGCGCGTCAGGAACAAGCTTCTACTAGTGACAACCCCAACGACGTCCTCAACTAGGGCATCACAAGTCTAACATACCAGCGCCTGCGTAATGAGGTGCCTTCATGCAATCCGACACGTTTGATGCATGCATGCCAGAGGCCAGCTCGCACATCTTGTCGAGCCACTGCCCGCATCCCATGCTTTATTGCACACCTGCTTGAGCCGCTCCACCAGCTTCCCTGAGAAGCACGAGTCAGCGATCACGATGAAGAATTGATCCGAGGTCGCCGGGCTTCGCGCCTCCCAAACCGCCACCAAGTCGTCGAACGTCATGTTCGCATCACCTTCCATGCAGAAGGAACCCTCCTCGTCACCATGCCCCGCATAATACAACACGAAGGCACACCGATGCCGCCCATCCCCTGCCGGTCGCTCAAACATGCGCGTGAGCATCGCACACATGCGAGCCCGCGTCATAAAGCCGCTGCCTTCTTTCCCTACCGTCGGCCGCTCGAGCTCGACGCCCTGCATCCCTCCGAAATGCCGCCGCATGGTGACAACGTCCTTCAGAATGTCAGATAGTGCGTTGTCACTGTCACGTGCCTGGCCTCCGACCTTGCGGAGCCATCGGCGGGGTGTGTACCTGTCACAGTCCCCACCAAAGATTCTCAAACACTTAGCGCAAGCTACCTGCTGCAATGCACCCCTGGCACAAGTTGTTAAACGATGCCTGGTAGCAGCAAACCCTCCTCAAGGATTGTCACTCGTTTGCAATGGGTTCAGTGCTTGTGACCACCGTGCAGCGCTGGCCGTCACCCTCACCCTACCGAGCACGGTGCTCTGGCAGCTTGTCGCCCAAGCCGAGGGAAAGAGTGGCAGCGGCGTCTCTCACGAGAGTCAGTCTCCTCCGACAATGCACTCCTCTCCAAAAGCTTGCCGTCGTGCGAACACCATGCGTGCGATTGTATTGGGGCCGCGGAGTTTCCATGTAGAGCGGAGAGGGGATGCACCTGAAATCCACCTCGTCCTCCTCACCGAAACCTGCCGCCCCAGCGATATCGATGGGGCTCTGGCTGGCTCCAATGCATAGGGCCGCCGCGAACTCGCTGCTGGCTCTGAGCTCTGGCGCCTCAGACCCCGCAGGGATCCCATTCGGCCGCGCTTCCTCCGACACCGTCATGCGCTCTAAGAAATGCCAGATGCGCGGGTTCTCCTTGTGAAGTGTGTGCCCCACGCTCTCAACCTCTTTGAACTCCGGTCCGCCGCGGGCGTTCCGGTCAATTCTGCGCAAAGCTCTCGGCGCACGTCAGCCTTGTCAGCGAGTGCATGCTGCACTGAAGAGCACACCATTCCGAGGAACATGCCGTCTCAGCAACATACCCACGTGGATGCACTCCTACCGAGTGTCCACCGCGGGATGTCCTACACGTGAACGCGCTTCCGCGGAGCACGTCTCTTTTGGCTGGGTTGGCAGAGAGGCGTGTTTCGAGGATTGTACGTGCGTGCGCGTTTCAAGGAGAGAAAGAAAGCCTGGGAAACTTCTTGTGCCCAGACACTTCGCGTTGGCATGCTAGGGAAATCTATGGGGCCGGCCGGTCACAACGGCCGCTGAAAGGCACAAAGACACCCGACATTTGGAAGGGAGGGGAGGGCATGGGGAGCTCCCACATATCTCAATTGAAATGGCCACCTGGGAGGCCGAGGCAAGGGGACCAGAGTTGAACGAAGGCCGAGCGCAGCCGAGGCCGAGTTGCACGGGTTGCGGGATTTTCTGAACTGAGCGGCACGTTTCTATGGACTGTTTTGCCTTTAGCAAGCTTGTGGCCAAGTGTTTCGTTGCCCACCGGGCATTTGAGTGGAGCGAGGGAAATCCCACTGCAGACGAAGCACCTCGGCACGACATGCACAACCCGCGCAATAGTTTACAGTCGATGTCCGTACCTTTGAGAGGGGGTGAGGAGGCATCAAAATAAGCCCACAATATCCTCATCAACAGAAAGCTATGCGCAAGCATGCGCATGATACAAAGGGTCGAGGTCACTGACCTCGACCTAACCTCGAGGCCCCCCCTTCATAAACGCTGCTCTCTCCACATCCGCATCACGCAGCATGCAAACAGCTAAGATGCAGGACATATGAGTATGACATATCAATTGATTGATGCGAGAAAAAAATTAGGGTGTTACTTGATAGACTCCGTCTCCTCGTCGAGGTAACGTTGCCAGAATTGCGCTTGGTCATACATCTGGTGGCTGACCGCCACCCCATGGTTGTCCTCATCATCGCCATCTGGTAGACGCCGTAACATGCGCCCGACAAATTGCGTGAACTTACCGAATCCATCTTTGCCCATCGGATCGAGCACCGCACAAACTGTGATGTGCGGAAAGTCGTAACCCTCTGTCAGCTTATCCACCACGATCATCGCATCGATCGATGGACTCGTCGCATCACCAAGCCCGAGGGACTGGAAGGCCGCCAGTCGGATTTCCTCTTCCCGCGCATTTACACTACTGGAGTGAAGGTAGGAGGCGCAGAAGCAATCAAAGAGGGGAGCGTGATCAGCCGCGCGATGGGTTGCGAGGTGCTCCAGATTCTCCACAAGCTCCTTCATGCCCGCTTCTCCCAGTGCGGGGGGAGCCTTTACCACTGCTCCCCCAAAACCACCACCACACCTTATCAAGATAATGCCCGTCCACGCCATCGCAATGTACCATCGGCAGGACAATTGGCTGAGCCGCCACCACTCACCATCACATGCTAGGGGTTGGCACTTTGTTGCAACAAGCACGCTCGTTGTTGTGTCACATGCAAGGAGCAGTCGTTGTGTTGTGATACGCACGCATCTTGTGCCGCAGGCGCCTGGGGCCGGCTCGGCGCCGCGCAAGCTGCTTCAAAGCCTCCTGCAAGACCTCGTCCACAAACTGCGGCTCCGCCTTGGCACAGCTAATACTCCACCCGCTGGAGCGGCACTCGTCGAGCTCAGCTGTATCAAAATGGTACTTGTCTTGCCATTTTTTCTTCTGAGCCGGGCTCATCTGGGCCCCCGCCTTGCGCGCATACTGTGCATCTTGCAGGAAGACCTCGTGGAAGCTGATGCGCTTGATGTATCTGATACAGGCCCTCGCTCCCGCCCGAGGAGTCACCCAGCCGCCTCAAGAACTGGCAAGTGAGGCGCTCAATACGACCCGTCCTCACCGCCACACAGGGCATGATGACATGGCAAGTGAGGCGCTCAATACGACCCGTTCTCACCGCCACACAGGGCATCTTCGTATACTATGACGTGGCAAGTGAGGCGCTCCATGTGACCCGTCCTCACCGCCACACAAGGCATGATGACGTGGCAAGTGAGGCGCTCCATGCGACCCGTCCTCACCGCCACACAGGGCATCTTCGTATATTATGACGTGGCAAGTGAGGCGCTCCATGCGACCCGTCCTCACCGCCACACAGGGCATGTACTCGAGAGCCTGTGCATGGCTCGCAACCTAAGCTGCCTTCAGTGCACTTCGTGAAGAGGGACCGATACAAATCTTGGATGATCCAAGAGCACACCCTGAAAGGAGTTTATGTACGATGAGTAACGTTTGCGCGCACAAGACCTTTTGTCGAGAGCAGAAATTCTATAGCCCATGCGAAAGGTGAGAACAGCAATATTGCAGGCATCGCTGCAAGACATGCTCCTCGCCGAGCGTGACATGTGCTTCTCTGCTCGCGCCCGTGTCATTCCGCTCAATAGTGGAAGCACACGTATCTCAAATTGTGCAAGGCCTGGATCTGCTAAAGATGCACAAAACGCTTCAAGCTCCAAGTAGTTCACGAGTGGCGGCGCGTCCGTCACATTTTGAGGATTCAAAGTCAGGCTCTGTTCGAGAAGGGTGGGAAGAAAGGGCACTTCACGGCGGACCTAGAGGCCTAAGACGAACCTTTGACGCATGGCCTCAGCGAGCGGGTAGCGGTAGACGAGACGGGCGTTTAGCTCCTTTTGGTCGCCGCGAAACGGCGTCGCTGTCAGGTAAACGACGCGCAAGGCCGGGTGGCGCGCAGCCATGTCATCAATAAGCATCCTCCAAGATTTGGCCTCCGCGTGATGCGCCTCATCCACAAGCAGTGTGCCCACCTGAGCTCGCACACCGCGAACCAAACTTTAATCTTGGGAACGAAATGCTCGAGTCACAACGAGCCTTGATACTTATGCACTGGCTTAACTCATCCCTGAAGCAATCGAGGGAGAGCAAAGATCACTAGCTCAGTTCACTTCAACGATTGACTCGTGGGTTATCTTCTGCGGCAGCATAGAAGACGGGGAGCGGGCGGATGGCCTCGCGGCTCCTCTCGCACCTCTTGTCGCTCAAGCATCTCGCGCACGGACGAGAACCATTTGTGTATATTGAGTACCAAAAAGTGCGCTGCATCCAGCTTTTGGCGCAAAAGGGGATCCTGCACATTGGTGCTTGCCTCTGTCACCTGCCACCAGACGCAAACCTCGTACCGGTTGAAATATAGGTCCTTGCTGCAGCAGGATTGACGGCATCGCTGTGGCGGTCGTTTCGCGTCAGCGAAGTAAATTGGCGTCTCAGCATCACTGCGAGGGAAGGTGGATCAGCGCTTACTTTTCAGTCACGAGGGAAGACACGAGTAGGCTCTATCAGCGCACGCAAACTGCCGCAGAAAGGTGCTCACGGCATATAGTTCCTGAGTATCCCTAACTCTGGAAACGTCTCCCTCCATCTTTAAAAGACAGCTCGCTAGCGCTGGCCTCGCACCCGCTGCGCAGGATTCACGATCTCCATCACATGCGGGGCCTGCGCCGCATCCAGCAGTCCCAGCTCCCGAAGGCGGTGCAAGCTGCCGAGGACAGCTTCGCTGATGTTCGGTCTCGGGGTTAAGATTACGCATTGCCCCTGTGCACGGCAATAATACGGAACCAGCAGCATCACTAGAGACTTGCCCGTGCCGGTAGGAAGCACACAGAGCGCTCGGTCATATGTGCGCTCCCGCGTACCAGAGCCAACGGGTTCACTGGAATCAAAATGCGCCTGGAGCGCCTCTAAGGCATCCCGTTGGCAATTTCGGAGGCGCCCACAGCCCTCATCGTTAAACTTCGTGTCGATGAAATACGATGTCATTGCTGCTTTAGGGGAATACGAGAATACCGCTTCACGTGGTAACACGACTTGACTAATTGCTTGAGGCGCACGATAAAAATGGAAGCCCTCTCTCCCTGTCACCAGCTTACTTCTAGGGTCTGGAGGAAAGATACTTGGGGTAAGACATACGTGTGCTTAGGTGAAAGAGGGAATTCCCCTTTCGCAAAGCCCTCTGGACTTAAATTTTGCGCTGAGCCCACTTTCTATCGAGGATTTCATGTGTTGCATGAGATCGTAAGCCGCGTTTGGGGGCGTCGAGTCTTGACAGTTGAGCTCAAACGGCAGAAACAGTCGAAATCAGGCAAAGTGTGCTCCGATCAACTGTGCAGCAAACTCTTTACCTGTAAAGGGCAAACAGTTGTATACAGTTTTAAAACAGTAGCACCTTCGATGATCTCAGATCTGAATATACTCGTCTGAGGCTCTGCTCCTCTGCTCTCCCACGCCAGCCTTTCGTTTGTAGACGTGATCGTCAGCTGTTTTGCTCTCCTTCCCCCTTCCCCGCCCCTTCCCTGCGCGTTCCCTCACCCCTTCCTTTTCTCCCCTCCCCTTGCCCTAAACGGCATCCGGCAGCGGCATCTGGCAGCGGCATTCGGCAGCGGCATCCGGCAGCGGCATCGGCGCTCTGAGCTCGCACGACAGCGACAGGTCAACAGGAAGAGAGGCGCAGGCGTGGACACAGTAGGCGTTCGGTTTGGATAAAATTCGACTTCTAACATTCTCTTTTATAGCCAAGTTCAAGAGTTTGGATAGAGCGCTTAGGGGAACGCAGCTATAACATTGCATTGCGGAAATAGAATATTGTAATTTCGTGGGTATTGAAGCCCCATGGCACTATCTTATACATAGCTGTCAGGAACTCGTCAGTAATTCAGCATGTCCCTTGGGAGAAGCCTGTTGCCGAAAGTCCTCATAGCCTTGCTCGGCGCTTTCGTTTTCAGAAAGAGGATACGCAACCAATTCTCGAAACTTAGGCGCTTTCGTTCTCGAACTGAGCCCTCGAAGGGCACAGAGGAAACTGAGCCCTCGAAGGACACAGAGGAAACTGAGCCCTCGAAGGACACAGAGGAACAGAATGTGCTCCCTGGTACGTGTAAACGAACTGACGTTATAGTCGCCTCTTCGACCACTTGTCTTGTGACGCTAAGAGACTCAATTGCAACATATTTCACGATACAATTTGAATGAAAATCGCACTACGTCTATCCGTAAGGGTTTTTCTGTTTCGCAGTCGTGGCCGTCCATGGTCTTACCATCTGTCCCCTTTCCCGCCTCAGTGGATGCAGAAGCGGCACGTCCACAACTCGCCTCCAACCCTGCAGATCCAAGCGAAATTGCTGCATCTCCCTCTCCCATACCTCCAGTTCAACCTCAACTGGTAGCAAGCTCGGTAACCGAAACTTCTGAGAACGCGGGAATTGGGGAATCTGCACACCGCTCGCCTTCACACGAAGCGGCAGATGTTAGCCAACCTACTTCCAGCACATACCCAACCGCTCAGCATCGTGACAACGATTCCACTCGAGTTGTGGCTTATTGCGCTATGTGTGGACAAGCTGGGGCACGCATGCGATGCACACAGTGTAAGAAGGTGACGATTCGCTTCACACCGCATCTCCTTTCGCGGTCACCTCTCCCACGCCGTCACTTGTCACTCAAAGCCGACAGCCGTTTGCTCTCGCCGGAAGCCTGAAACCATCGGACTGAATTATCCTCACCTTTCGCAGCCGCTCACTCTAAAATACGTCACGCTTTATCCAATCGTGCATGTCCCCACTCTCTTAGAAAGGCTTCGAAGTGGTGGTGTTGGACCGCCCGGCGTCCGCTCACCTTGAACGGCTGCCGAGATGCAGTGCTCGTGTCAGGTCGCCTGGAAGGGTTTTTTTAGTAGTATGCGGGCTGGATTCTATGGCGCGTTCAAAGTATTGATCGTGAGATGTGGGTGCCTCGAAAATATTTCCCACAGCTCTGCCAACGATTTACTGTCAACTTCCCTGAGCGCGATTCTTGGCCTCAGGTGCATTTCTGCAATCGAGATTGCCAGCGAAAGCTGTGGCCCAAACACCGCGAGCACTGCAAGAGAGCCGGCCCAGAGGCGGAGAGCAAACCTGTGTCCAAGCAATCCAAGGGCTCCGAGACCGCCCCGGTTTCATCAGCAGAGTCTCAGGCAATGATTCAGAACAAGATGCAAACAGGGTTGGAGCTCATCAGCCGGGGCAAATACCGCGAGGCCGTGCAAGTCTACGACGAGATCTGGTAACTTTCCTAATAAACCACCCTATATCTCAACTCCACCGTGAATTGCTGACACACCTCGAGTCTCCGACAAGCTTCGGTATCCAGTTTTATCGGCGCGCACCGCGATGCGGCGTGCGCCTTGCCTAAGAGCGGTATTTGTGGTGAAAACGCGTGGCGCATGCCTCCTGTCCAGGAGCCGCACCCTTGATGACGTGGCATGACACATCCGCTCTCCCGGAGCAGTACTCATGGTGACCTGGCGTGACGTCTGCCTTCCGGCTAGGAGCCGCGTTTGGGGTGACGTGGCGTGACGTGCTTTCCCTGTTCCGGAGCAGCACCCTTGGTGACATGGCGTGCTGCATGCCTTCTGCCCAGGAGCAGCACTTGTGTGTTCTTGTGACGTGACGCGTGCTCGCTGCCCTGGATGGGGACCCAGGATGTGACGATACACATGCTTGTTGCTGAGCAGTTTCACTTGTGTTGTCGTGGTCTGCTCTCGTGAATGACGCCTTGTCCGTGCCCAGGAACTTTTCACGGGAGCATGACATCAGGGCCGACTTAGCTCAGTGCGAGTCAATGCTCGGCCTCGCCCACCGCTCTCTCGGTAACTCCGAGGGCGCCCTCCGATGGTTTCAAGCGAGTCTGAGCACTGCGCAGCAGATGGGCCAAGTGGGCCTCGAAGTGGAGGCGCGTATCAGCCTGAGCAGCCATTTTCGACAGCAGAATGACCTAAAGACTGCACTGGAACACTTAGAGCGCGCCAAGGTGATGGCAGAGAACACTGGGAACATCGCACAGCAGGCTTCTGTGCAGGGCCACCTCGGCCAGTTGTGCATGTCCAGTGACAAAAACGCGGCCCTGCGCCATTTTGAGCAGTCCGCCAAGTTCCGCACGAAGCAGGCACGTTCACCCATCAGAGACCCCGAAGCTGCAGCCGCCGGACAACGCGGGGTTGTGATCTCTGGACAAGAAGCGTTGTGATCTCTGGACAAGTTAGGGTTTCGAGCTTTGGACAAGTTAGGGTTGTGATCTCTGGACGGAGGCTGTACTATGTTTTGCCTTCGAGAACCCGTTGCTCTTTGTTCACCTGCCCTTGGCAGCTCTCCTTCAAGCTCCTCACTGCGCTTCTGCCTCCCTCGCGGTCTTCCCCGGGCTCACCTCCCGGGCCCGCCTGCGCAGCCCATGTAACTGATGATACGCTCAGATGTAGCATGGAGGTCTTGATGTGCCGCTGCTGCCCGGGCAAAGCGCTGTGAGCTCCCCGTCAGCAAGGGACGCCAATGCTAACAGTGGCACGGGATGAAGATGAGGCACCAGGTTGAGCAAAGCCGGACGCCCGCAATCAGATCAGAAGCTCACCGTTCACTTATCACGGCCCTGATCAACTATGCTGGAATTGTATATTCCATTGAGGTATAGAGCGCCTCCTCGATCCAGACACAACGAGCAAGGCTCCATCGGGACACGTCGTGCGGGCCTCTTCCGGGATGCTTCGACCCAGCCTCCCCTGGGACAACAAGAGCGGGACTCCCCCTGATTTCTCGAAAAGGGCCTCCCCTGGGGCACCTGCAGCGGGCCTCTCCTGGGGCACTTGGTGATAGATAGAAAGACTTGGAACGGACTCTCTCCTCGACACTTGGAGTTGGCCTTCCCTGATATAGTACAAGCGGATCTCCTCCAGGAAACTTGGAGTTGGCCTCCCCCTGGGACACGTCGCGCGGGCCTCCTCCAGGAAACTTGGAGTTGGCCTCCCCCTGGGACACGTCGCGGGCCTCCTCCAGAAACTTGGAGTTGGCCTCCCCTGGAACACGTCGCGGGCCTCCTCCAGGAAACTTGGAGTTGGCCTCCCCTTGGGACACGTCGCGCGGGCCTCCTCCAGGAAACTTGGAGTTGGCCTCCCCCTGGGACACGTCGCGCGGGCCTCCTCCAGGAAACTTGGAGTTGGCCTCCCCTTGGGGCACTTGGAGTGGGCTTCATCCGGGGCAGTTGGAGCCCGGCCTCCCTTGGGGCGCTTGAAGCGGGCCTTCTCCAAGAAGCAGTAAGCACGTCTCTTTTGGCGCACATCGAACAGGCCCCCTCCGGGACACTCGGAAAGTCCTCCAGTTCGCGGGTTGGCCTCGCACAGGCCATGCGCCAGCGTTTGCCTTCTTCGGCCCTTCGGGATCAATGTGCCTGCTCATGCTTGAAGATTATGCACGGGCTCTGGGATCACATTGGGCGGCGAGCGACACCATGCATTAACTTCGGATATCAATCCACAGCCAAAAGATTTCGGCAGTATCAGCGATCAGTCAGTTATGACCCATCAGCGATTGCGTGGTTCCCGCCCACAGAATTGAGCGTTGACAGTGGACATCTAGGAAATGGAAGAAGCGGAGAAATTGGCAACAGGGAGCGCTTTTGTCCCAGGGAATGTCTGGCACAGAAAGGGAACATGTTCGAAGGGAACATAGTTGACTTGAGTTGTAAAAGGCAGAGGCTCTTATCCCTCGTGCGCATTGCTCCCGAGGTGCAGGGAGTGCATGCTGCCATGGATCACTATCTCCGTGCTCTTGGCCTGTGCGATGAGGTGAACGTAGACGGCAAAGTGATAGTTCATCTGCCACATGTTGCTAGCCTATTGGCCCAGATTGCAAACATGTGCGAGGACGATCCAGATAGAGCAGCGCAGGGAGCTGGATATCGCTCACGCCTAAAACGAATGATCCACCAGGTCGAGCCTCCCGATGTTACTGTGACTCATGTGGTACTCTGCATTTTTGTATCGAGGTGGTGGCTCTCACTGGGCGCTGATAGTGTAATGCGGTGTCGTGTGCCTTGCTCTCACATCCAATCAATTTTTGTGGTAAGAACATAGCATACGCAACTCCTTATATGTCATGCTCATACTGGGAATTCACGATCCAGGGATGCCACCAACTCGTGGCAAAATATGCGATGGTGGCCTCGATATTTGGCCGGGTTCTCAAACCTTGGGAAGGTTGATGCCGGCAGGCTTCCTTCGCATCAGATCTGCTCCAGATCCAGTCCAGCCTTGTATTTTGTTGACAAGTGAAATCCATGCATGTAAGATATTTAAAGATATAAAGAGATGTGTGAATTGATTTCTACAGGTAAGAAGTAATGCTCACGTAATGTGTCGGGGCTATGTGCGGTCAGGATTTTGGGCGCTCGGTGTCGGACACGTGTTCCATCTGCTTAAAGTCACTCGAGGGTGACGATGGGGATGGGGAAGCCCCGCATCAAAATCCCCTTCAAAACCAGGATAGTGATGGCGGTAACTGCCACATGATGCCGCGAAGGACGAAGGTAACCGTTCTCTCCTGCCTCCACATGTTCCACAAGGAATGTTGTGAGCAATGGAGTGCGGTTAAGTCTACCTGCCCGGAGTGCAACACAAAGATGCCTCTTTATGATTAAAAGCGACATGACGTAGTGTTAGTTTGGAAGCAGTGCTTTTAAAGTGATCCACCTTGCAACCCGAGGTCTTTATATGTCATACCGTTGGAAGATATGCAAAGTTGTCCCAACCAGGATCCGCTCGGCCTATTCAATACTTGGGGTAGTATAACAATCTGAAATTACTAAAGCATGATGTAAAGTTGTTAACCAAATGCCACGTGCATCTTCAACACTGCATACCAACATACAAGTGATTGGCAAGAGATGATGGGACGGTGCCCCCCCCCAAATACATTTTTTCTCGTACCGGCATGTAGATTGTAGAAGAATAAATTAGAAAATAAGACTGTCTAATTATTTCGGCGCATTATCAACTGAGGAACAAACATCATAGCAACTAATCCAGATTGCGTCGACTCTAGCCGCCGACATGCAACATTGAAACGGAGGTATGGAACATTCCTCGGTTTTTGAAATCGGTGCTGCTTTTCAACATCGAGCATACGGCATCATGGGTGACTCCGATGTCACCGAACTTTGTATTTTATGCGAAGAATGCCCTGTAACATGTAAATGTGGGTAAATGACGTTGAGAGACATGCTTGGCTAACAAGCGCGGAGCTCCCAACAGAGGTCGACAGTCGACGATTAAGTGCTTCAGGATATAGCTTCGAGCGATTCCTTCGGTTGTAAACGCGGACACTGTGGTAAAATAGGGTGATTAATTATCATGGAATTCGAAATATACTTGTATTGTTGGACGCTTGATCTTTAGCCATTCGTGAAAAAAAGGCATGGAATTCGAGTCCTACGTTGCCGCAAACCGGTAACTTTTTATATACGATATACGGTATATTGTGAGAAGTTCGGCGTTGCGGCGGTACCCACATATGTACATACCATGCACTACCATACAGTACTGTGCACAAACAACAAACTTAAATGTCAAACTAAATAATGTTAAAACTTGCATAAAAGAGCCGAACCTTGCAACAAACAACGAAGATGTACCAGCGCTTCCGACCCGAAGAATATATATATATAATATTGGGGAAAAATTGGAGATGAAATCGAAGATTCCCCCTCTTTTGAAAAATCGGGAAAAAATTCAGTCATTTAACAGTGCGAATTAACAGTGCGTTTTGACGCCCATATCTTAGGCTTTACTACGTATGCTGTATCCATATTATGTGAATTGAAGCCATTGTATATAAATAAAATGCATATATAAGAATTAGGTCCTCATTCCATGGCGATTCCCGAAGAATCTTGAACGGATTCAGAAAGATTCTGTCATTTAACAGTGCGAATTAACAGTGCGTTTTGACGCCCATATCTTAGGCTGTACTACGTATGATGTATCCATATTATGTGAATTGAAGCGATTGTATATAAATCAAATGCATATATAAATTAGGTCCTCATTCATGGCAATTCCCAGAATGCTTGAACGGATTCAGAAAATTCAGTCATTTAACAGTGCGAATTAACAGTGCGGTTTGACGCCCATATCGTAGGCTGCACTACGTATGCTGTATCCATATTATGTGAATTGAAGCCATTGTGTATAAAATGCATATATAAATTAGGTCCGCATTCATGGCAATTCCCAGAATGCTTGGACGGATTCAGAAAATTCAGTCATTTAACAGTGCGAATTAACAGTGCGGTTTGACGCCCATATCGTAGGCTGTACTACGTATGTTGTATCCATATTATACGATTCGATGCCCGTTGTGACTACGTGACACAGCACATATTTTACAAATGATGTCTTGTCAAATGACTTCACACTGCGTCAATGATATAATTCCGGTCATCAGTGGATAATGAAAAATATAAACAGGAATAAATTGATTATTCGATTTATATAAAAAAGCACGCAACGTTACGCTCAAGTCGTTCAAGTGTCGTGAACAGTAAACAATGCCGTTGTGACCATTGAATAGTGTGCTGTCAATAACCCTTACGCCGGAAGCGATCTTATAAATAGATATTGCGCAACAAAATGGGCCGAGATTTATATAACGTGAATTCAGAAACAGTGAATGCTATCCATACACGTGGCATAGAAATCCTTTGCCTCTGCCCCAACTTAGATTTCCATATTTATATGGATGCATTGTGGCATCGTTAAAAACAGTAATCACTATCTTTCTATTTTAAGACCAAAGGTCGATCGTTGGCGGATCGGGACATAAAAGTAGTAGCCTAATCATTCGTTTTATAGCATTTCTGCCGGCTGCTATTCAATACAAATCATGAACAGAGAAGTGTAATGTATGCTGTATCCATATTATATGAATTGAAGCCCGAGTGTATTGCAAATAATAATTGAAACGTACCCAGCGTACGGTATAAATGAGTGAGGTCACCCATGAATGACTGCGTTAATAATATAATTCAGGAGGGTAGCCCAGCGGTACCCCCAAGATAGAGATGGATATACCAATACCGAGACGAATAAACGGGGTCACGTTAAGTATGTGTTTTTGGAACACAGAAAGGGGGAGCGAGGGGGGGGAGGAAGGGGGAGGGAGGGGGATGGGGGCAGGAGGGGGATGGGGGCGGGATGGGGAGGGAGGGGGTGGTGGAGGGGGAGGTGGGGGTGGGGGGAGGGTGGGGGAGGGAGGGGTTGGGGGGGAGGAGGAGGGAGGGAGGGAGGGAGGGGAGGGGAGGGAGGGAGGGGAGGGGAGGGAGGAGACAGACACAATATCTATTTGTCGGTCTCTCACTCTTCACATGATGAGGATATAGTTGATGATGGATGGTAAGGGGGGTTTATTTTTTCCCCACCTGTACGTTCACGTACCCGCTATATATATATATACCAGCTTCCGCCAGCACGAATACAACCATTTCAGCCAAGTTTATTGCGTGTGATTTCATTAGGAAACAACATCAATAGAGTATAGACACGGTGAAGCACACGTCTAGAGTCATTAAAGAGTTTCACGCAATTCATCTGCAGGGGGTCTGAGACGTCAGTTAAGGGATTTGCAAGGTTTGGTGAATAAAATATCGTTATGATAAGCACATCGAATGCAATTGAGGTGCATGTTGCACATTTCGATATTGGCGAATGGTCAACTCAGAATTCGTTGTCTGACGATTTTTTCTTATGTGGATGCTATTCGCCCTCGATGTGGACGGTATCGTGCTATAAATCATAGGGTTTGGTTTTCATGGCAATTTCTATATTTTGGGGTCGTACCTAAACTGGACCGCAACGTGGCACCATTTCTCAATTTCCATACTTTTTGCCTTACTATTTACTGCGATAAATCCTTGGAATTCCCTCATGACTCCAATTCTCTTCACCATATACATTAACATCCTAAACCCAAACTCCAAATTAAAAGTGTGGATACACATTACAATCTGCACACCACTTGTCCCGGGGAGGGACAATATACATACCTACAATACGTGGGATGCACTGGATGAAACGTGAACGTAACAATGGATTATTTCCTCAGAAGAGTTCACTCGAGCCTCTTGGAGGGTGAATCTACTTCATGGCAACATAGAGTTACCTTATGCGACACGGTGTTTTAAAACCCGCCAGGAGCTTAGAGCTGGAAGATGAACCTAATAAGCTTCGCAGCAACACAGCGACGGCTGCAATACCGGCTCATGCACGCGTAAGGGCGTGTAATGACACACGGGATCTTACATGGTTGTACATTAATAGTTTAGCTGAGCGCCAACTGCTGGTTGTCTTGATTTGGTCCATACTTGCCCGTCCATGGTCGACGAAATCCAAACGAGGATCGTGGCCAGATTCACGAAAGCTAAACTTAGGAAGAACGGCACGTACCCACCGCCGCAGTCGAAGTAGAACGCACTTAGTGCCGTAAGCACGACAGTTATGCCGCAAGAAAAGGTGTTAAGGAACCCAAACCATTTACCTGCATCTGGCGCTCCGCAACGTGTCAAGTACCCGTGAAAACCAGGATGATAAAAACCGTACAAGCCGTGAGCGAGAGTCACGCAGGCTATCTTCTGCACACTGGTCAAGAGAGAAGAGGTTCCTAAATATACAAGGCAGATGCTGAGACCAAGGCAGCCCAAAACAACCATCAACTTCATGGCGCGGAGCCAGGTGGTGTGGAGGAGCAATCGTTGCCCCGCGAAGCCGCAAGAGAATCCAGCGATGGTGGAGATTATCCACGGAACTGCGGCGTAACAACCTGTTTGTAGTAAACTTAAGCCTTCACCACCATCGGCCAAGTAAATGGGAAGATACATTCCCAGTAGTCCGAAAACATTTGGTGTGATAGAGTGCGTCAACAGAATTCCCAAGATGGAAGGTGTCCGAGCAGCGCTTCCAAGCGCATCTGTGAAAGTGTTGAGGAGACTAGGCGGCACCGAAGATCGTTTTTCTGGCAACGAAGTCTGATGTCGACGGCTTACGACTTGAGGGCCCACAATACCATCGCGCGTGAAGTGCATACAGCCCAGACTAAGAAGGCACCAGACGAGGCCTAACAGTCCGAACGCGTGGAAGCAGGAGGGCCAGTCGGCCCTCGCGATGAGCACGGGCGCTCCGAGGATCCCGACTGCATGCCCAAGCCAGAAACCCGAGAATCCGACACTAGCTGCCAATGACGAGAACCGCGCAGGGATATGCTCCTGCACTATCGCGACAGAAGCAGGGATGCACGGTCCCGCGAACCAGCCAATGAGCATGCGAACGAAGAGCAGCGCTCCAAAGGAATGAGTAGCTGCTAGCGGACACAAAAAGGACGCCAGTGACCAGAGAGTCACACAACATAAAAGCACCCAAGCCCCACCATATCGGTCTGCGAGCATCCCTCCAGGAACGTTGCTGAATACGTAGCCGAAAAAATAAGCAGATTGGGAATACCCTTGCATGCCGACAGTCCACCCGAGCTCGGAGGACATAGGCACCATGGCCAGTACTAATACGAATCTCGTTGAACTTAAAAGTAGCATTGCAAAGAAGGAGGGGATGATGTACGCTGCATACGTGGCGAGCGTGGTTCCCGCTGGAAGTAAGACCACGCCCTCTGAATCGTCGGGGCCCTCCAAAACTGCGTCATTTGCCCGCCTAATAACCCTGCTGTGCTGCCTCTGAGGTTGCCATGGACGACACTTCAGCAGCGAGCCTGGTCCCTGAGCTGCCTCGCTCGCAGTGCGACGGTTCGAGGTCTTCCACCCTGCTGGAAGTGGACCTCCACCGACACGGCCAGCGCCTCTACAGGAAGAGCCGCTTTCCCAAACCCGAGTGCTGTGTGATAATAACCTTACTTTTAACATGAAGAACCTCATTTCATATCAGCATGGAAAGCTTCGCGCATTTTGCGCTCAGCTAGTCAGTTGGGTTCCTCGGCAAGAACGCTTCGGGGTTCCACTTGTCCGATGTTTGTCCTAGCATCTACATCTCCGAACTTGTGTCTCTCGTCTCGCGTCGGGCCGTCGGGCGTGAAACTTGAAACAGAAAGCATTCCGATTCTCCCCGTCGCGTGTGATGTCCTGTCGTGTGACTACTGAGGCCCGTCCTTAAATTTGGTTTTGAGATTACGCGAGTCGCGTCGCGTCGCGTCGCGTCGCATCGCGTCTGACCAGATTTAAGGATGAATAAATCGGCTGTCTGCGACTGTGTGCACGACGGCCTATGCGTACGTGGCGTCCAACGTGGTTACGTTTTATTATATCTGGAATGGGTATAAAAATAAATACACGATTTTCCGAAACGAAAAGGGGGTTGGGTCAGAAAAAAAGGGGGAGAAAGGGGGAAATAAGGGGGGAAGGGAAAGGGGAAAGGGAAATGTGGGGAGCTATAAGGGGGATGGGGGTTGGGGGGGATGCAGGACGGATGAAATCGGGTTGATAAAGGGGGAAGGGTAGGGGGAGGGGAGTGTATATGGGGTGGGGGCGGGGGAGGCAAAGGGGGACGGCGAAGGGGGAGATCTGTATTTTATACGACGAGTTTTATCCAAAGATCTGTCGAAGGCGTCGCACCTGCCTACGTTGAGCGTACACATGCGTCGCATATCCAAGGAGCGTCCATTTATTTTATCTCCGACTTGATCTGACGAACAATTTTCAAAATTTGCCTACGTGGAACCAAAAAACGCGACGCAAGAGCGTCGCGTCCAAGGCACGGTATCGGTTGGTTCTAGGTGGTATTAGTTTTTTCCGATAAGTCAAAAATAAGTATTAGTCGATACCGATATCCAATTTTTTAAATTAGTCGATACCGATATGCCATCCTAAGCTATTAACCGATACCAATATTAGGAGAACGGGTATCAGTCGATTGTGATATTGTGATAGGTGCACAAATAGGTATCGAGTAATACCAATAAACTAATATATCGATATATCGGACTTATTCCGATCATTATTGTTCCATGCAAATGCTGGACTCTAGCACTCTACATTATAATAACAAAATAGTCTAATTCATCGCTGCCATAAGTGCGTGCTCTATGGTACCCTCTTTTAGACACTTTCTAAGGTCACTATGCATTTGGCCGCAGGCGCTAAATGCACGCTCCACACCTGCAGCACTAGCAGGCGCAGCCAGGAATTGCCTCGCCATCTTGGCCATGTGTGGGAGGTTTTTAGCAGCAGCTTTCCAGCATACTAGAGGGTCCATATGCTTTGTTGCTGCAGGCAGTGCCATGTACTTTTTAAATTCATCTTCAGCCCTTTCCGCCACTATGAGCTCACCCACTTCATCATCCTCACTGTCACTGTCAGTATCTAAAAAGCTGACCACAGTCGTCACGGTTCTCTTCTTGGCAGGGGCAGACCTCTGGTGTGGCGCACTAACCATCGACACCGAGGCGGGATCCTGCAACGAACCGTTCTGAGCAATAGGTCGCCAGTCATTCTGCCAACAACTACGGGCCCACCCTTGGGCCTTCTCCACCGTTAAGGTACCTGCCACCGCGACATGTAAGCACACCGTCAATCCACAAACAACTTCCACAATCCTTCACTTGCCAAAAGTGCTAAACACAAAGTTAGTGTTTTACAAGTTATGGTGTGCACATCACAACTAATTAGACGCACCCTTATTCCATTTATTTACATACTTGAACTCAAAGTCCCGCTTGTAACGTGGATCCAAACATGTAGCGACGCAGAAATCCTCCAGCTTACACTCCATAAGTCCATTGAAGTAACGGCGGCACACTGCTTGGTACAACGGTTCACGAGCTATTTTATCCGCCTCATTGTAGATGTCCCTCACTTGCTTCTCATACTTCAATGGTGTGAGAGCGTGTAACTTGAAAGCGAGAGAATCAATGATGAGGGGCAAGACAAGGTTGGCAGTGGGAGAATCCGTTCCATGCAGCAAGTTAATGCACTCCGTGGTCAAGTTTAGGATGTAGACCGACTCGTTCACAATGTCCCACTGAACGTCCAGCAGCTTGTGATCCTTGTATACCTATCAGCAGCTTGCGATCCTTGGCGATACCAAGCACTCTGGAGGTAGGCACCACTCCAACCAGTGCGGGTGTCGTTATTTTTGGGGGGCGTAGTCTCTGGCAGGTCGTGCTGAAAAGACTAATGCCCCCTTCAGACCATATGTCGCCAGCGATGCTGGGCAGAATGCCCTCTTCGAGCAAAGCCAACAATACATCACGCGTTCGTTCCCTCCCCTCCGCGGATAGCTCGAGGACCTTTTGCACGACGAGCTTGTACGTCGGCAGAGTATATCCGCCTTGAAAAATGTAGTCGAAAATATCGCGGAGTTCGCTATCGGTCTCGCCAATAGATAGCGATCTGCGTGCAATGCATACGTCCCCAGTCAGCTGAGCACGAAAGAATGCATATTGCACACGCACCGAGAACCAAGGCAAACAAAGTTCACAAAGCTGCGTGTTCGGAAAGTGTAGGGCACGCACCTACGCCTCCTTACGATCCATAGCGCGAACTTCTTATGTAGAACGTCACGTTTCTCAGTTGAAACTTGGGGGAGCATGGCCTCGATAGTCCCAGTATCAGGGGTATCATGCCCAGAGTTGCTGCTCTCGACGATGACACCCTCGGCCTTCTTCTCAGCGAGGACCAACTGGCAGAATGCATCTTGATGGACGTGTGATAGATGACTGCGCATATTGCTTGTGTTGCCACAATAAGCTGCAGGGGTAGAGTTCGGGCCACACAGCTTGCAAACCGTATGCGTGACACGACCGTCAGTCTTGGTGATCCAGTAGTAGCCCCACACCTTAGCCCTACGCTTCGTTTTGCCGTTCTTGGGGTCGAGTAGCTGTCCATCTTCCTCAACTTCTGTGGTCACCCAACGAAAGCTAGATAATTGTTATACGCACACACACACACGCACACACACAACGAAGCGGGCAGGCGCGTAAATAGTGAAGGGGAGTCTTCCGTCGTTTGATACCTAGTGCATCCTCTCTTTCTTGCTCATCGCCATCGGCGTTGGGTGCACTTCTAGCTGTCGACAAGCGTTTACGTTTATTCGCTGCATCTCTAGCCTCAGACTCCGCGGCTTTCTCGGCTTGCTCCTTGCAGAACGCTGTGATATCGTCTTCCGAACCTGGCAGGTTCTCCACGGGCTCCCACGTATCGTGCTGAGTTGCTAACCCCTCCCAGACGACGAGATACTGGTCTACGCCGTAGCACTTCCTGTGCGCTTTGATTTCCCTCACTTGGTATTCCACATCGTCACTCCCTGCGCGGTCATACGGATGATTCTGCGTGCGTTTGACCAATCCTTTGCCTTGGGCAACCAACACAACGTCTGTGGGATTCGCCTTTCTACGTTTAGGTCCGCGAGTTCGAGCCATGACATTTTAATTGACAATTGAGACAATTGGTCCGAAACACCCACTCGAGTTACGTATATATGGGGTGGCAAGGGGCGGATCGATGCTTCGATGGGTCCGAAAATTACACACTCATTCCGTAAGTGAAACCTTAACGCCATAGGAGACTGGCAATATGGACGAATGAAAGCAGAGTGGAGTGCGATCCAAGGATCGATACCGATTTTCCGATTTTCCGATATTATTTCCGATATGTCATGGATTTGGTATCAGTTGATACCGATAAGTGCAAACGTGGCATTAGTCGATTGCAATATTCGTCCTCAACCTATTAGTCGATACCAATAGTACGCAATGCAGTATTAGCCGATAGTGATATTCCGATAACGACATAAAAAGGTATCGATTGATAGCGATATTACCGATATATCGATATATCAGTTATCGGCAGTTATCGATACCGTGCCTTGGTCGCGTCGCGTAGATGTTGGACAAAACATCTCTGCGTAGCGTGTTACGCAAAAGATGTTTGTCCAAACATCTCCGCGACGCGACGCTCTTGCGTAACTTTTGCGTAGCGTTTTACAGTTTTCCAACCAATCAAATCGCTGCGATCAAAAGTTACGCGACGCGACGAAATTTCATTTTACCCAAACCAGATTTAAGGACGCGTAACTTTTGATCGCAGCGATTTGATTGGTTGGAAAACTGTAAAACGCTACGCACAGGTTACGCAAGAGCGTCGCGTCGCGGAGATGTTTGGACAAACATCTTTTGCGTAACACGCTACGCAGAGATGTTTTGTTCAACATTTACTCTAACATTTACAGAGATGTTTTGTTCAACATTTGACCTAATTAACACTGTGAAAACCTAGTGCAACAGGGTAGATTAGTGAAGAAATTGAAGTATTCGCGATATATTAGAAGGAAATAATGTTTACTAGAAGGTATCATGAACGATAGGAAGCATCCCCGCACATATTCGGTGACTGGAAGCAGATCTCGAATTCTCCGCTTCGTGAGGCGGAAGCGGGAATGGCGGAAGCGGGAAACCGCATCCGCAAAACGGCATTCCCTTCGGTATCCCGCCGAAGGGAAAGCTAAAAAATACTAATAGCAACAACCGAAACATATTTTCAACGTTGTATGTGCGCATCTGTGTTTCATTTGGGCATTTGGTTCACCCGCTTCGAGCCCCGCGGCGGAAACGTGGACGCGGTTGACATCCGCGTTTCCGCTAAAGGTGACAGTGCACTGTCAGATGCTCAGAATTGATTTCGTATGTTCATATGATATGCCAGATATGTTCATGCTGTGCAGTATGAGTCGCTGCTGGGCGTGAGTCGAGATGGCTTGCTCGAATCACGCCCATTACCCCCCCCTCACAAGAGTCGTCCAGCATCCAGAATCCTGGACGAATCTTGCGCGCAAAAAAAACATGTTGTTCCTAATACTTATTAGAATTCATATGCAAAGTAATGTTGTGTTTGGTACACGTTAGCATCCCGAAAACAACAGCCGCTGGATAGCGACTTACGGGGCACTGTCAATTTCAACACTGCATTTACGTTTAAGGTTGCGTGCAATTGTTTTGCCGTTGCCACGACGACACCATCCAGACGCCACGTAGACGATAAATGTCGGGCAGCATGACGGGAAGTGTCGAATTACTGTATTCATCCTTAAATCTGGTCAGACGCGACGCGACGCGACGCGACGGCCGTAATCTCCAAACCAGATTTAAGGACGGGCCTCCTGACTAGGTACTTCTTCTTGTATGTACAGTGATACTGTTGATCCTGCGGATTCCCCGTAAATCAGATGACCGCCCAGTCACCTTGTCCGATCCGCTCCCGTTGGGTAGGAATGGCGAGAAAAAGAGCGGAAAGTAAGGCGAAGCAGCAAGGCAGCACTCCCGCGTCAGATCGGAGCCTGAGTTGGAGAACCCATTTTTAAGGGTGGGCGGGCAAGGAAGAAAAATTGCGTTAGGAAACGAAGAAGAAAGACGCAGCAATGGTCAGCAGGTAGGAAAAGTGAAGTATTTTCACCAATTTCCGACTTAAGAGCGACACTCTGCGACACTTGGACTTCGAAGCTGGAGGTGAACGGCCACTTCGTGATCCTTCATTTCCTCGATCCGGGGAGTGAGATCAGACGATCCGTCTCCTGAATGACGGTCATCACTGATGACGGAAGGAAAGTCGGCGATCAACAGTGATACTGTTGATCCTGCGGATTCCCCGTAAATCGGATGACCGCCCATTCACCTTGTCCGATCCGCCCCCGTTGGGTAGGAATGGCGAGAAAAAGAGCGGAAAGTAAGGCGAAGCAACAAGGCACCACTCCAGCGTCGCCTCTCCGCCAACACTCACAACCCCCGCCTCTTGACGCCTTTCCACCCCAACACTCAAACTCGAGCCAACAGAATTTAATAATCAAAATACTCATACAAATACCCGCACGAATGATTGTGCCGCATTCAGCTCCATGTATTCTTTCGTCGAGACTTTCTCTATTTGCCTTGAGGATGACATTCCCAAGACTTGCCACACCTTCATATAATGTCTAGCAATCCTCTCTGTTTTCCAATACGCCTGTCCCATAACCTGTTGCAGGTCGGCTCCTTCAAGAAAAAGTTCAATTGCTCCTGCCGTCCGAATGCTGAAGAATGTTTCCCCATTGAACAGCCCTGCTTTTTGCAACCAGCATTTGAGGTCCGAATTCATCTGTTTCCTGGAAATTGGACTATTCTCCACTTTGCCAGACCTGACCGGTCTGAACAGGAATCCTTGTGCAAGGTTCAGACCCAAAATTTTCATCACTAGGAGGTAGTCTTCCAACGCTGAGATGGGGCATTTAGATTTATCGGGGAGTCTTTTGATTCCGAAAACGTGTTCATCGCCCGAACGGAGTGTCTTCCCCCACTGGTAGTTGAAGAGAAAACCAGAGTTATCAGGGAATCTTATGATTCCTTCCACCCTTGTGGCGCCCAGCTCCCCCGGTCTCTTCAGAGCGTATAGATCCATCAGGATTATTGCCTTACATCTAAGAGTGATGAACAAAAGTATCCAATCTTGTGTCGAGGCAAAACCAGCTGCCTCTGCGTTCATGTGAATTACTAGTTTGTCGATCGTACAACTGAATAGTGGTGTTGCCTGATTTGGGGTGATTCTTGCTTGCAATTGTTCGTTCCTGGTCATTGTTTCATAGACCTTAACCACTCTACCCGTGCACGGGTTGTCCGACCCACACCTTCCGAAATCCTGGAAGGCACTAGAGAGTCTGCCGATAAGGGAATTCACCGAACTTGCGGCTTGTCTGACTGGGCAACTACACCCTCCCAGTTGAGGACACGTGGCCGAATGCACGTTAGTCTTACCGAACTGTTCCAAGTAAATAAGATACCATAAGATGTGTTGTGCTGTACACGAATCCAATGATTCTGGTGGGGTCATGCAAGCCAGGAATTCCCCTAGGGCCCGCAAATTCCGGAGTTTGGCCGATTGGTACACATCCCGGGCCCTTGCTTCCTGAAGCTCCTTCGTTCTTAGTATGGCGGCCCAGTCAGGGGCTTTTCTCAACAGGCTCTTGCCACCACCCTGTCAACCTCAAATTGTTCCCCTTCCCCGAAAGTTACCGGTGTTCACAACAATTTATTTTCCAAGGTAAACGGATTAATCTGGGAGGCTATTAATATATCACATGATTTATTGTTTTTGAAATACGAAGTATTCTTAAGAGAAATCGAATCTAAAAATCCAGACCGCCCACGGGAGTGGGCCTGCCTCTAACCATCTTCCATTTCTAAGTTGTTGGAAACAGACCTCTCCTGCTTCAGCGATTCTGAACTTCCGTTTGCACAGTTTATTGTACGCAGTCCACCAGTGAGAACCCATCTGGAGAGAAACCATCCCACTGTGGAGCAACCACAGAGGCTGACGCTTTCTGTTCTGTTAGATACATCAGGAACGGTCCCATTAACGCAAAAGGCGGATTAGCATAACAGTTTAGTCCCGCTAGTGGATAGGCAAAGACATTGGTGCCACAAGCTTCTTTCTCTGGCAGCCTTGAGCAAAATCGCATTTTGGGGCATCCCCGAACATTAGCCGTTGTTGCGAAGCAGTCGATGTTGTGCTTTCCAAACATCATGTTCAACAGAGGAGAGAACCGTGGCATTATTGAATAATGAGACTCTTCATCCGGGACTACAATAGCTCCATCAGGTCCCCTTGAAAAGGAAACCACCTTCAGCTCCAAGTTGTTATCCGCGACAAATCTATAGAGCTTTTCTGCCAGGTCCTTGCATGCCTTTGTGCCCAGGTTAGACGAGAGGACTCTCGATGAATCCCAGATATTTTTATCCAAGATTATGTCCCAGCGTTGCGGGACCCGTTTTACTAGGATTTCGAACAAGGCTTCTGAAATCAAAAATGATTGATCCACCGACGAGCAGGTTCTCAAGTCACGATAACACGAAATTTCATCTTGGAATTCCCCTGCTCTGATTGATGCCGCGACTTTTGTAAAATCGTCGTTTGTATCCACAAGTATCGAGCAGTGGGCCTGCTTTCTGAATGCGGACACCTTAATCAACGACGGCTGGAAGAGTTGACTCAAGTAGAGTTTGAAATGTCTCATCTGCTTATTGTTCAGAAGAAGAAAAATTCTGCAGAATTCGTGCCTTTTTGCCAGAAAGGCATACAGCTTCCTGCATGCTATAAGGATGCCTGGGGCTGCAATTGACATTGAAATCAACTTTCCTGCCACCCTCTCCAGGTCTCTGGCCGAAATTTTTGACGAAGCTCGCAGGTCCGTTGCCAGGCTCAAGAACTTCTCCCATTTTTTCTGCGGGATGAAGAATTCCTGCTTCGCAAGGTCAACGCCAATGCCTAGCCAGGTGATGGTCATGGACGGAATGAACTCCGTCTTTTCCAGATGAATAAAATATCCCGCCGCCGTCATGCATGACGAGACAACGAACATCGAGATTGCGGCTCTTTCCTGTTTCGTAAGAGTCGAAGCTCCCACTGGGGCCAGTCCACCGGCATTATCATCAATGTAGTGTAAATATGGTATCCCCAGCCGCCGGATGAATCCCGCGAATTCCCCCGCAAAGGCGCTATAAATGACCGGCGCTAGCTTCCATCCAAAATTGAGAACTGTATAGACGTAATATACGCCCTCCCACAGGAAACCCATGTACTGTTGCGATTCCTCTGTAAGCCTCACATGGAAGAATCCGTTCGCTTGGTCCATAATAAATGCCGGATCCCCCACTTCTAAGATTTGTGGAAGCATTGTCACCGACTCGTAAGTAAACGGAATATCCTTACACCAAAGGTTAAGGAATCTTGCATCGTTGATCTTTCTTGGTTTGGCTGGCTCCACCCCTACCGGCATAACTAGATGCGGGGGAGAGCACTCCCCTTCTTTGCCCCAGACTCTTATCGCTCCCCATTTGAGCTCGTCCTGTATCTTCCCAGAGATCCAGGGGATCAAATGATCCGGTATCGCATGATTCTTGAACTGCATCATCGGGGGTGTTTTTGAGTCGAAACGAGCCCCTTCGTAAGTGCCTGAAAAATGTTGGAAGAAATCCGAGATGGAGACTCCATTCTTTGCCCATTCTTTGACCAGCAATCCCATCTCTGATGATGTTACCACTGTGTCCCAGAACTGGGTACACTCATGGATAGTTCCCACCCGGAACTCCCCCGGATCCTTAGCTGGTGCGGAAAGGGGGTCCGGGACCAAATTACCACTGATGAGGGCATCAATTACTGAAGGGGCCAAGGTGTCCTGCCCTTGGGCCTCACGCGGCCCTAAAGACTGTTGCCTCTCCATCACTTCCCCGGCACTGTCGAAGCCCTTAACCGCCATGGTAATAAATGCAAGCGGGTCTCTCACACTTGTCGTTGCCGGCATGCCAGAATCCAGTGCGAAGTTGGCCAGGCTGTCAGCCAGTTTATTGTGGTCCCGTGCCACATGCTTGAAATTGAAAACACAATCCGGGCGCAAGGCCATGTGAGCTTTCCCAACGATAAGTAGTCTCTCCGAGTCTTTTGCGATAACGTTACGGGAGCCCGAAAATGCTGACACCACTAGCTCCGAGTCCCCAACAGTTGTTGCTGTGGTCAAGTTCCATTCTATCGCTCTCTGGATTGCAATCACGGCACCCACGAATTCTGCATAATTATTCGTCTTGGATCCAAGGCGCCCGTAGTCCCGAGTCCACTGTTGACCTTGTTCTGAGCAGAGTGTTACCCCGAACGAGGCTTGCCTCAAATCCGGCGACGCGTTAAAGCGGCATGCACCATCGAAGAAAAGTAATCCCTTTCGTGGGGCCGAGTTTGGCTCGTGTCCCTGTTCGAGACAACAACCACACCAGAGCACTCTTCCTTTCAGGAGAATTGCTCCTCGAAAATCGCACCCCGGTCTCTACCGGGCCCCAATCTTGTGGAAAGGGATGGACGATTTTCGAGCCTGGCCACTTCCGGTGTGCTACTCGTGTAGAGTAACCCACCCGTTGCGGTCAGTACTCTAACCGTCCAGCATCCCCATGTTAAAAGGGAGGCTTCTATGACGGACGGGCACCAGGTGGTCCGTGCAGGCAAGATAATTGGCATTAACTGCCTGCATTCGCGAAGCATCCCAATTTGAGATATGCATCCCAAAGTCCGAAATCCAGTGTTCCGAAGCTGACCCACGAAATCTAACGTAGAGCAAAAAAACAAATCCAAAATTCGAAAATCCAGCATCCTGAAGACTGAAATCTGAAAAGCTAACGTAGAGCAAAATCAGCCAAATCGAAATTTCGAAATCTAACGTAGAGCAAATTCACAAAAAATGCAAATCAATTTTCCAAGTAAATTCATTCCACAAGAAACAACGCATTTCCATTCGATACTTAACTGTCATACGAAATCTAACGTAGAGCAAAAAAACAAATTTTTAAAATTCGAAATCCAGCATCCTGAAGACTGAAATCTGAAATTTAACGCAGAGCAAAATCAGCCAAATCGAAATTTCGAAATCTAACGTAGAGCAAATTCACAAAAATGCAAAATTAACTTATCAAGTAAATCCATTTCACATGCAACAATGCATTTCAATTTGGTATTTAAACCTGGAATCTGATGTTACACGGTAAGACAGGCACCCTGGCCCGCTCCCAAATATTGATACACTATATACATATTATACAGCCCAGCATTCTGGCAACTTCGACGGTTTCTAGGCAGGCTCCCTCTGAGGAGGTGGTGGCAGCTGAGCCAACTGGTTCTGGTTATTCCTATTGTCATTCTTATTTCGTTTGTCCACCCAAGTCACATTGATGGATCCATCCTTGTTCAACGCATAAGGAGACTTGCAGTCCCGCGGCATATGTGACCCCTGGCATTTCGGGCATTTGGCATTACCATCTGCAGGAGCTCCCGGTTTTGCAGTAACATGCTTAGTGGCTCCTGATAACGAGGCCTTCTTGGATTGAATTTTTATGAACATCTGCAGTTCTGACTCGTGCGCATCATCTTTCTCGCACTCTGGAACTGTAGCCCTTATTTGTTGATGTGCAAACAGGGCAATGTGATTGTCCGGCAAGGACGCATCCCTAGTACCCCCTGCCAACTCCCTCTCAATGAGAGTGGCAAGGGAATACAAGGACTGAGGAGTCTCCGGCTCCCTCGAACTGGCTCCCGGCAAGCCAAAGGCAGCTGCCACCTTTCGCATCAGCTTCGGTATCTCCGGCACCGCCTTCCCCGGGGTCAGGCACCACTCCAATAGCTCGCTTCTCAATCGGTGGGCTTTCAACCAGTTGGAGACCCCCTTGGTCTCTTCTTGCATGGATCTTTGGAGTACCGAGTCCACGTATGCCTGAATGTCGAATCCCGGCGTCACCGATGATGCCAATCCCAAGGGAGCCTGCTCCCTCATGCCACCATCCATCTTCATTTACTTGAGGTTGAGAAAACACTCACATATCGTCCTTTGTCTCGATACAAACATGCATAATAATGTGTTACAGCAGTAGCATCTTCTCGCCCCCACTCTGATAATGCACGTAATGAAATAATCATAAGGGGTCATAATCTGAGGCAATCACATCACCCTCCCTAATCATTATTTTTCAACTTCAGCTTGTCATAAGCATGCAATCTTTCATCGATCGGATCACAGAAATTCTTCATATCTATCCTCACATCAAACAAAGCAATCATAGTCATCATAAATGCAGTAATTATTGTCTATCATCACAGCAACTATTTTGTCATGATTAGAGCAATTCCATCATCATGGTAGCAGCATTAATTTCAATCATATTTTCAGCAGTCCTTACAGCAAATTCAAATTTTGTAATATTTAACAAACTCATATTTTCAAATAGCAATTTTTCATCGCAATTACAGCAATTATTTTTCATCATAATCACAGCAAACAATTTTTATCCTAATCACAACAATTAATGCCAAATCATTTGAAACCGTGCCACAATTAGGAATTACAACCCTCATGCAAACTTGCCCTCATCATAATCATACACCTATGTCTACCACAGATATGTGAATCTGTCCTCCCCATATGGGAGTTCATCCACAATAAGAACGGATCTACACAACGGACATCTGACCACTTTCCTATAAGTCATGGTGAATACAGCATGGATTGCTGCCGGCTGGACTAGGCTGGTCAAATGATACATCTCATCTAGGCCATCAAAGCAGGCTACATGATAATGATGATTACATGCAGTTGAAACACATGGCATTTCCCCCAGCAGGCTGGCTAAGCAAATTGTACAGTCGTCTCCCACCGTTGGGGCAGTCAGTGTTCTCGTGAGTACAACTTCCTCATCGGCCACTGAGCCTGTAATGTCTATTGGGCGCACCTTACGGTGGGTTAACCCACCGTAAGAGGTTTTCGGAAACCGCATGCTGGTGCTAGCATATTGTGACAACTTGGCAAACCCATGCTTTTTTACACACCTTAGGGGTTATATTAATGCATAGACTTGCAAAAAGTACGAGACATATCGTATAGGTGTGTCTTATATACGCCCTAGTACCAAGGGGTCAAGCAGAAAAATGTCCCAAATCCTTACGGTGGGTTAACCCATTTTTTCATCTATGGGTAGATTTTAAGAACGCAGATCGCATCTGGAACATGCATATTAGAATTTTTCTATCATCTATGACACCTAGGGAACCTCTCTTAGATGGGGTTCGGTTATCATCTGATTATAGACGGAATTCTGAGGCGGTTTACACGAGGGGGTATGGCTTGAAAAATGCACTGAATATGTATTTTTCAGGGTGTTTCGTTGTTTTCGCTTGCGGTGGCAAGTTGTTTCTACCCTGTCGGCGATCTAGCGGTATATTTTCCATTTCATATGGTGGATATGAGTCTAAAGGCAATGTGTGTCACGTGTATGACCCGATATAATGCTTCAGAATGATAATAAATAGCTAAGACCTTAGGGCATGGTTAACCCACCGTAACGCCTCGTTACGGTGGGTTACCCCACCGTATCCCCAATAGACAGTAATATCAACCAATTTGTGTCAGGAAGGCCTATAACCAGGAGCTTACATCCGACCAGATATTTTGGAAACCAATTGTCCACATAAACAATCCCCACGGGGTACACAGTCCCTCCAAGAGGAGACACCTCACAGACTGAGGATTTCAAGCAACAAAAACCCCCACGGGGTAAATACTCTTCCAAGAAGAGCCTCACTCAGTGTGAGGATAACATCAGTTCTTGTCGTCCCCACGGGACACAAGCAGCATTTGAATTCAAAACTTTCAAAGCAAGTCAAAACTTTTAAATTGGCAGGCCACAAACAGCAAGCATAAAAGTTCACACGAACCATAAATTTACCACCTAGGAAGCGCCCACAAGCACGGGCACTACTGCGCTCCTAGATTACTGCAAGGGCCCTAACTAATTACTCTTTAGGACTAGGACGGGGACCGGACTATTCTAAAGGAGGGGAAGAATTCCTAATTAGTGAAACGGGTTGAACAGGCTGATTAAGTTTTTTCAAGCTACAGGGAAGAAGAAGGCCCTAGCAAAATTAACCGAAGTGAATTCAAATTTCTAAAGGAAAAGGAGAGGTCAAGCAGGAGCGCTCGGGCTAGCTACCTGGGCTGGTTGAAGAGGTTCTTGGACTTGGCTTGCGGGGGGATTGAGACCAGAGAAAAGTCCTTGCTCCGCATTCGGGTCCACGTGCGGGCCGAACCCCGGCGGGTACGTCGGGGTCTGTGCGGCTCCCGGCCGGACGTGCAACGGGGACGGGGGCCGCCGGGGGCCCGTGCCTTCGGTAACAGGGACAACGGGAGGTGTTTGCTGTCCCGATTCCCGGGACAACAAGTCGGTCGGGACGTCCCCCATTGGCGGGGGTTCCGGCCCCCCCGCGTTCAAATCAGCACGCGGGGTCAGAGTCACAGGTTGAGCCGTATCCCCCGTCGGGGCCGTACGGGACCTCTCAAGCACCTCGCGGAAGCTCTCCAAATTCCTCACCATAGTGGCTCTGGACTGGCTGTTCGTGACCTCCAGACCGGGGACCTTGGCACAGATTTTCCGTAGGTGCTCGGACTTGAAGATAGAGGGGCTCAACAGTAGTTCCTTGCCAGACAACACGAAGAAGTTCAGCCCATTAAAGGCGTTCACCGTCAAGTCAGGGATAGTCGGCCTCTCCTCCGTCACCTGGTGGACTTCATCGCGGGACGCCTGCGGACGGAGAGGGAGGCTGGCCCCCCCCGCAACATCCTCCGCCAAGGACGTTCTCTGCAGCACATTTCTTGCCGGAGGAGGAGAGTCAGCGCGTCCAGGGGCAGCTTGGTCACCAAACGACAATTCTTGCAACAAGGACGGTCCGGACGGCGACTCCGGCGTTTCAGCATTCTCTCGGGACCACCTTTCCCCCGCGTCGACCACCTCGTCACCGTCTTCAGAATCATTAAGACCCAACGAGCGAAAAATTGCGGGCTCCTCCCGCGGAGGGGAGAGCCGCGGAGCCGAGGTCGCTGCATTCAACGCGGGCGACACGTTGGGCACGGAATTCTCGTCGAGCTGACGGGGCCGTGCGCTGCGGGAGGCGCGGGTCGCCCTCCGCAAATCAGAACTAGTAGCGATTGCTGCGAAACTCATGATTGTAAGAAGAAAACTTGCGTTAGGAACGGAGAAGAAAGACGCAGCAATCGTCAGCAGGTAGGAAAAGTGAAGTATTTTCACCAATTTCCGACTTAAGAGCGACACTCTGCGACACTTGGACTTCGAAGCTGGAGGTGAACAGCCACTTCGTGATCCTTCATTTCCTCGATCCGGGGAGTGAGATCAGACGATCCGTCTCCTGAGTGACGGCCATCACTGATGACGGAAGGAAAGTCGGCGATCAACAGTATGTTAGAGACGCCACTCGAATAATCAAAGTCGTCCGATTGTGAATTTTAGGGTATCAAAATGACCGTTAGATCACCCTGATGAAGAATATATATAACACGTATATGTGATTTCGAGTGGAAGATCGCCATTTCCACTGATTTGTACCCCTATTTTGACCCTCAATTTGGACGTTTCGGCCCAGTGTTAACGCGGGGCTTTTTACTTTTTTGTTTTTTTCAAAGTTTTGCGGTGTTAAGGTTGCATGTGCAATTTTTTATTACATGTTCTATTCTATCGGATCTCATCGGGCTCCAGCTCAAAATTTCCGCTTTCAGGGCAAAACTAGATTTGTCATGAACCATCCCCGGTATCTCCGCATTGGTCAATCTGAAATTGGAAGCTCCTGAGCTCTCGATTTCGCGTATGTGTCCCGGAACTCGAGAGCTGCACCGTGCGTTGTTGTTTCAACGCAAAGCAGCGCTTATATAAGGCTCGTGGAATCAGTTTTTCCGCGGGTTACGCTTGCAGCCCAGCTTGCATACGCAGTGCCCTTAAATTTATTCAAACCATGCACACATTAGATATATACTATGATGGGTTGGTATTGCGCATCCGAAGTCATGCGCTTCCAATCGGAGGAGCGCCAAAGAAATTCGAAGATGCGTGCCTCGATGTCACGGTCCTATACGGACTTGATATGTGGCGCGGCTGCTATTGAACTGTAGCAAGCACGCGCAAGTATATGGTGGGGTATGAGTGCAGCAAACTGGTAGACCAGAAGTCCTTGCTTGAGCCCAATGCTCCTCATATACCTCCAGTGCCCTCACGCGTCATACGCGTTACCACCATCGGGTTGTGAACTCGAGGGCACTGGGTGAACTACCCGCATCGGCTGGTCGATATAGCCATTGATGCTCGCATGCTGTTCATTTCATGCTTGAAGCGAAGACGCGTCTTCTCAGAACACTTCGGTTCTTCAAGACTTGTCTTGCTTCGCCATCTCGATGCCAATACCTGGCCTCTCGATGACAGATGTCACTCACCTTAAGTGGATGACAGACATTATGACTGTACATGTCATAGTCGACCGTACTGACAATACTCGACGATTGTATGTCATTATGACATATGACACGACATGACACAGTATGACATGTGTGCCAGGGGCACGACGACAGATGCTCGGAGATATGTTTTTGATTGAACGTGCAAAGGTACACAATTCGGATTTTTATAATATACTGGATCAGGGCCAGATTGAGGTACAAACGATAATTCGGTTCCGAGTTCTGAAGGCTAAACACTTCTCAAGTGCTCTACTTATTCACTCGTCACTCAGGTTGCAGGGTCAACCACTCGAGAGCCGATGTCACACTTCGGCTCAACGTTCAGTTCCCGATCCGATCTCATTTCTAATTCCGATTCGTCATTCTCGATTCAGATGTTATGCCGACAGGCTGACACGATGACTGCCCCACAGTACTGTCATACTACTGTACTGTCATACTGTCATACTGTCATAGTCATACTGTCATACTGTCATAACCTTAATATCTGATATTCGATTTCATTGTCTTTTCAACCCCGATGCGAATCTGACCATTCTTCGAGGGTCTGACTGAGTTCCACGATGACACCCCCCACAGTACTGTCATACTACTATAGTGTCATACTGTCATACTGTCATAGTGTCATAGTGTCATACTGTCATACCCCGGACATCTGGTATTCATTCTCATCGTGATTTCAAGCCCAATTTCACTGTCATCGTGCCAATCCCAGATTACCCCCGATGACACACATACGGGCGCATAGGCATATCGGCTCACGCTGTGCCTCCGGGCACAACTCTCCCCCCCTTAGGAGTGGTCTACCTCCTGGGATCACTCCGCTAAGGTACCCATCTAAGTTCCAGTTCTTAGGTTTTCTGGTTCCTTGCTGTTCCCAGTTCTTAGGTTCTCTGGTCCCTCTTCGAGCATAGTTTGCCTGCCGCTACCAGGGCACCACTTTCAAGAAGAAGGGTGCCACTTGGAATCTAAAGCGGGTCTTCAGTGTCGCGGAGGCGCAAATGTCGGAAAAGTTGTCGTAGCAGAAGTGCTGGCACGGGATATACACTCGCAGATCGACCTGCTCCAGTCTGCTGCGGGTGAGGTCCAAGCTGAGCAGTCTCTGGATGAGCACCGGTTGCCCATCTGCACGCACACGGTGTTGAAGTAGTACAGCGTAGCAGGGGCGAGGGTGGTGCTGAGTTCGTCCATATGCAGGTGGATTTCAAGTACTGCGTACCGTACATGCAGTAGGTACATACCAGCGGAGGGGGAAGCTGGCGCATCATAGGGCGAAGCCGTAGCGCGTTAGGGAAGCGACCTCTGGGGTTTTCCATGAACCAATGTTTTGGTTCCAGGTAGTCAATGATCTGCAATGCTCGTCGTACGATTTTGTCAGCCTGGGGAAGGTCAGGGGGTCCACCGGTGGTTCGCGCTTGACTGTACTGCCTGCAGGGGGGACTTGCCCAAATGACATCGAAGAATCCAGGCGGGTATTGTTTGTAGTCCCATTGCAGGATGTCACACACATGAGTGGGTTGCCAGATATGCCCAGAGTCGAGGGTCACTACTGAAGCGGAGGGGAAGCAATTTAGGAATTCCCTCTCAACTGAGCCAGTACCGCTGAAAAGTACGAGAATCCTGGGCGTGCGGGTTGCTTTTGCCTGTATCGCCAGCAGCTCTGTCACCAGTGCCAACGACCCATCTTCCACGCGCTCCTGGCGTTCCCACGGCAGGGGGGTATCATCTTCCATCTGTTCGAGCTGGTCCAGTTCATCGCAGGGATTGGTGATGAGGTGGGCCAGTGTCATTCCGGCTTGAGCGGAGTGACGGCCACGCTGCTCGCGTCGCCGAGTGGCTTCGTCGCGAACTTGCGCTTCCATGTGTAGTCTCGCTTGCTCGAATTCACGAAGCTGTTGAAGTGGACTCCCGCGTTCAAGTTTGTCACGCGTCCTCCATTGGTCGTGAGCTTTGGAGTAGCCCGTCCAGCGAACCTTCCACTCTTCCACCTCCTTTCCTCGAACAGACCGCACTCGACGTGCAAGGATGCGCTCAACGTGTGCTTCCTTCTGACCGTCCACTACCACCTCTTCAGGTACTGCTAGGTGATCGCGTGCGGCAAAAGCATCTTGACCGCTGGTGTACGGTTTGAGGCGATGTTGAGCGAACACGTCGTGAATCCGCCAGTGAGGAGGGAGGCGTAGGCGGTAGGCTACTGGAGCTCCTCTGTCGGCCTCTGGCATGGTCATCTGTACATCGCTGAAGAAGCGTTCGGTCACAGGAACTGGTCCATGCCAGCGCTTGGTCAGTTTCCTACAGATGGAGCGATCCATCACCTTCTCCGTAAGGTGTTTCGCCTCTATCCAGACCAGATCTCCAACAGCATACTCCCGCTGCCCGTGCCTGCGATCAAACTGTTCGCGCTGTCGCTGTTGAGCCAGCTCTAACCGCTGTCTGGCGTCCCGCAGCTGCGACGAAAATTTCACAGCCACTTCGTGTGCGGTGCCTACTCCCCCAGTTCGTCGTCCAGCGGTGGACTGTGCGGCCTCCAGGAAAAGGTCCAACTGCGACAGCGGCGAGAACCCGAACACCAGTTCAAATGGCGTGAAGCCAGTAGATTCACTCCTGGAGTCATTGATCGCGAACTCCACGTTAGTGGTGAACAGATCCCAGTCCTCCACATTGGCGTCTACAAAGGACCTGAGCATGTCCTCAATAACCCTGTTGCTGTGTTCCGCCTGGCCGTCAGACCGAGGGTTGTACGGCGTGGTACGAGCCACTTTCACACCCATCAGTCTCATGAGTTCCTGCCAGAAAGCATCTTGAAATCGTGGGTCACGATCAGAGACAATCTTCATAGGCGCGCCATGTAAGCGCCACACCGAGTCAAAGTAGATTCTGGCCACCACAGCTGCGGAGCTGTCGCCGAAGTTCATCGGCACAACGTGGACCATCTTCGTCAGCTTGCAGGTGAAGGCCACGAAAGCGTCATTGCCTCTCTCTGATACCGGCAGGCCGGTGACGAAGTCCACCGCGACATCCTGCCATGGCCTGTTCGGGATGCTGTGAGGGTTTAGCAACCCATCCGGGTAAGTTCCCCGCGGCCTCACTGATTGGCACACTGCGCAGGATGCAACCCAGGTGCCCACATCTTCCGCGGCACCACGCCAATAGAAGCGTCGCAGCACCCTCTCCAGAGTCTTGTCTCGCCCAGTGTGACCCGAGGACAATGACTCATGAGCATGGCGAATCACTACTTCTCGAAGTGGAGAGTCCTCCCCCAGCACCAACTGATATCTCCCTGCTGCGGTCCTCCAAACCACTTCACCCACTAGCCTGAAGTCCTGTAGGCATTGGTGTGGTGCCGCCTTCACTTTCTCTCTTAGTGAACGAAGTGTCCCCTCTCGGGTGTACTCCGCTTTCAACGCGCGCAGGAACTTTGAGTCCGACTGCTGGGAGGCTGCGTCTCTGAAGTCTGCCGCCTCACCTGTCCTTATCACAGCGGGGGCTGTTCGCGGATGCCTCACGCGTGCTGGTTGTGGTTTGGCGGGAGGGGCATGTACTATCAGAACAGGCCAGCGAAGGTCGAAGGCCCTCCCATCTGGGTTCTCGAAGAACTGATTGGGCTCGCCCTTGTCATCGTGAGTAGGGATGACCTCCACAATCTGCATATTGGCCTTCCTGAAAAGTTTGCGCCACGCGGGGAGCTTGGACTGGTGATCTGGTAGAACGAAGACTGCTGAGGTGTTCTCTGGGTCTGCCTTCCATTCTGCGATATACTTGTTCAAGATCGCCTCCACAGTAATGCACTTGGAGTTGTATGGAGGGTTACACCAAACCCGAAGGCCCCTCCATTTCTCTGAAAGGCAGTCTGTCCAGAATCTATCCGCCTGTCTGTTGCGGCCGCCAAAGTCACAACAGGCGTCCACATCGAAGGGTCCAAATTTCTCGGCGTACTTCGAGGAGTACTCTGCTCGGACACGCCAATTCTGTGAGTCCTCTGGGGGAGCCTGCCGTTTCTGTGGGTGAAGGACCGGGGATGGAGTTGACTGTTGGGGCGCCTGCTGCGGGGTTGGAGAGCTCGCTGGCACCTTCTCAGTGGGCGCCTCCGATGCGTCAGCTCGTGACGTAGGCGTTCGCGTCTTCGGTGACGCCAACTGCGGAGGCGCTGGGGTCGTAGAGGCCTTCCCAGCGCGTGACATACTCCTCGTTATCCTTATCTGGGGTGGAGCTCTATCAGGGGGTTTGTGTGGAGCTTCTACCGGCTTCGCGCCATCAGCTGCAGGCCAGTCAGGCATGTCGAAGTCGAGGTGATCCTCCTTCATTCCCTTATAGAGCTTCGGGTTAACGAGAGCGATGGTCTCCCCCATGTCCATGGCCTGTTCCGCCACGGAGAGGGTCTCCACTGCTGAGAGCCAACAGTCAACAGTCTGGGCCCAGTGGGGATGAGCTGCGGGTGGTGAGCTGGAGAAGTATTCAGACTCCAGCGTTGCCAGGGGGTCTTTCGGTAGATCTGAGGTGGGGTCGATCACCCCTGCCTCCTTCAACCCCTCACGCACGTCCTTGTCTTTGAAGTCGGGTCTTCTGGACAGGGCGTCCGGTACCAGCAGCAGCGCTCCTTTGATGTACTCCATTCTCGGGACTCCCACCTCCACCAGATCCATGTACCAGCGTGCCTGTCTGCGGCTAAGCTCCCTGCCAGGTTCCATCAGCCATTCAAGGGGGCGGTGATCACCCTGGATGCGGAAGTTGGTGAAGATGAGGTAATGCCGCCAGGTAACGGTGGTACAGTGGTGTAGAGCACCTAGCTCACGCTCGCCGGTGTGATAATTCTGCTCGGCGGCTGAGAACTGGCGGCTCTCGTATGCTATCACGCGCAGCCCAAGACCATCTCCATTGTCTTGCATCAGTACTCCCCCAAGAGCGATGCCGCTAGCATCCGTCTGCACCACGAAAGGTGCTGTGCCGTCTGCGGCACCCTTAATGTTGGGCAAGGCGAGCACTGGCGCTGAGGTGAGGGCCTTCTTCAGCTCCTCGAAGGCCCACTGCTGCATGGGACCCCACTCCCAGGGTACGTCCGACTTGGTCAACCGGGTGAGGGGCTGAGCGATCTCGGAGAAGCAGTGGATGAACCTGCGGTAATACCCCGCCAGGCCCAAGAACTGCCTGACGTGGGTAACCGTTTCCAGCTCAGGCCAGTCCCTCACTGCAGCCACCTTGTCGTGTTGGGGTCTGCAGCCATCTGCGGAGATACAGTGGCCAAGGAACCGCAAGGATTTCTTCAACAGTTGGCACTTGGACCTCTTGAGGAAGACGCCCTTCTCCCTGCATGTCAGGAGCAGTTGCTTGACGTGTTCGTAGTGCTCTGCAGCGGTGTTGCTGAAGACGACCACATCATCGATGAAGATCCGGACAAATGGGAGATGGCCCAAGGCCCGCTGCATCCGTCGCTGGTACTGAGACGGTGAATTCTGCAGCCCCTGCGGCATGACCAACCACTCATATGACCCCATCTGGGTGGTGAAGGCGGTCTTCTCGACATCTCCTGGTGCCATCGGTACTTGCCAGAAGCCATCCACCGCGTCGAACGAAGAGAAGAACTTCGCACCCTGCATCTCGTCGAACATCATCTGGATGTCTGGGAGAGGATACTTGTCCTTAACTGTCTGGCGGTTGAGGAGCCGGTAATCGATCACCAGTCGCAGCTCCTTGGGGTTCCCCGGTTTGGGGACCATCAGACAGGGAGCTGCATAAGGGCTGGAAGAGGGTCGGATGTAGCCCTTGGACATCAGGGTCTCCACGCGTTCTCGAAGTTGGCGGAGTTCCTCTGCAGACTTCTTGTAGATGCGCTGGCAGGGAGGCCCCTTCTTGCTCAGCTCAGGGTCCAGGTTAATGTTGGCTTCATCTTGGGGGTCATGTCTGAGTCCATCGATGTTCGGTAGGGCAGTCGTCATCTCCTTTTTGTACTCCTCACCCCAGAAGTCCTGAAACTTGAGGGTCCACTCAGGGCTCACTTCTGCATCTTCAGTATCCGCAGCGGGTTCGGCGTTCTCAGAGTCGATAGCTGTGGCTGCAAAGGCAGAAGCGGTATCATCGGGGGACCCATCATATATTCCCTCTATACATAAGTACACACACTGAACGGCATGAGATCGGCCAACAAACGCCAGCCCATCATCATCCCAGTGGATGTTACAGATACATAAGTACACACACACATATATATATATATGCTTAGCTAAGCACGCACACGCGCATGCACACACACACACATGTATATCACATGTGACATGTTCATAATCATATCGTGCACCAATAACAAAAGTATCAAGCAGCCGGCATGATCACAAACATCGATCACGTAGTGGCAACACAGTTGCCCACCATAAAATGCGGACACCCTATGGCTTGCGTTTGACTAGCAGTGCCATGAATGATACCCACATCGTTGGCAAACTCACACTTGCACAGGTTTCGATGTGTACCTCAGCAGTATTGGCAGCCGCTTGTTGTTGTTGGTGTCGTTGTTGTTGCTGCTGCTCTGGCAGCGGCTGTTGCTGCTGCTGATGTTGTGTTGGCAGCTGTTGTCGATGTTGCGGCTGCCGCTCATGCTGTTGCGATAGCTGCGGCAGCTGCTGCAGGATATCAAGGGCGTCGCCCTCGCGCGTGTGCTGGACGGCACTGGCCCCATGGTGCTCATGGGCTGCCAGGTGTGAGTGCAGACCCCCGGGCTCGACATGTTGCTGCTGGACAAGTGGTTCCGTGGGCAGCTCATCGTGCTGCTGCTGCCCACGGACACAACCAGCTCACCATCATATATTCCCTCTATACATAAGTACACACGCACACACACACAATAAGGGTCAATAGCCGCGCTGATGGCAATGATATAGGAAGGGGCATGAAATGATTCATTGGCGGCAGCCAAGGGGGTCGTCGATGTTGGGCTGCCACAATCAATACGTATGCACAACGACACATACACCTGCTGTGATAATCTACATTGTTAAAAGTTTTACACATAGATAACATAAATTATATATTGTAACCATGCGCGTGCACGTGTGTGTGATATTGATGGCTGGTGAGGTTTCGGTAAGGTATGCATGGTCAGCCGCCGCCGGCTGAGTGTATCATCAGGCAGCTAACATCACAAACATCGATAAAATAGTGGTAACACAGAGGTGTGGTGTGCTGACCAGTGTGTCAATTCGTCGATTATCCTGCGCGTCGTCGATGCCAATTATTGACAGTAATGGTGCGCGCCTCTCCACGAGATTATCGCGCTTGCGTTTATGCCGCCTTACTGTCCATCTTGAGGGTTTCTTTGATGGATGCTCAACCAAATTGTGTCCTGGTGTTGAATCGTTGGCAGATGATGGATGATTCGGATCCCGGTTCTCGGCAGACGCGACCATTTTCCGCTTCATACGGTAGAGATGTTTCTTTTGAGCTTCTTTCGATCTTTCAGGAAGAAGCTGAGGCTGCCAACTTTGAGGATTCATATTATGGGCGCGGGGACTATTTGATGACTGCATACGCAGTGGCGACACAAAGCAGGTGCACAACATCATACCGTGGGTGATCGTGCTTCGCGCACCATACAACAATAATCTGCTTTTACAATATCACTGTAAGGGAGACGACAATGCGAGAAATATTTTGGAGCTGAAGTACCGAATTTCAAATATAAGAACCGTCCATGTTGTAATTTAGCGAGTCGCTGGGTGGATGTGGTACCATGTTTAAAACGTGCAGATCGAATCCTTAATATTCATAATAACTTGCAACGACGTCATGCTTCAAACTATCGCAAGAAATTTGGCGGGGGGTCGATCAGCACGTTGGCATATCGATGTCACAGTCTCGACAACCTATCGAGCCAATTTCAATTGGGACCGCTTCTGTTGCATTTTTTGTCTTTAAAATGCGCATTTAATTCATTCACTGCTTACCTTCGACAGATTCGGTCGACCAGACAAAATCTCAGACCACGAGTCCGCTGTACGATGCAAATCATTGATGTTATCGGACGAGCGTGATAAAAAGTGTCCCCCTTGCACCAAATCATATCAAATCTACTCTGCCGCATCGTAATGGTGTGACAAATGCACATCGAGGGCGCGTATTAATAGTGTCCCCCTTGCACCAAATCTGATTCATGTCAGTTTAAAAACCACTCTCAGACTGCTGTGCTTCTCGGCCACCATGAGCCAGGCGGGTTGTATCTCCGGGTCGTCATTGCCGCGTAGCTTCTGCGTCTCCGCGTACACTAGGTACTTCTTCAGCTGGGCAGGGGTTAGGAACACCTCATCCACCAATCCCGCGCAGGCCGTGCCCTTCGGAGACCTGTCCCCAGATGCTTTCCCAGGAGAACAGCCTGTGATGGTGACGCGGTCCCCAATCTTACCACTGCGGGACTTCCTGAGGAAGGAGACGGAGCCATTCCCTTCATAGCCCAGAGTGACAGGAGAGTGACTGCGCAGCCACCTTCCGCCGAGGATGACATCCACCTGTATGCCCAGTGGTAGGATCCGGAGGGCAAGAGCGTTCTCCGTATAGGTGCCCGTGGTGGTGTGCGTGTTAAACTTGGCGTACGCGGTGGCGCCAGTGATCTTCACAGATCCATCCGCCAGGGTGACTCGCATCTCGGAGCCGGCTCGTGTCGTGAGGCCACATCGCTTAGCGCGCTGCTCCGAGATGAAGTTGTCAGAGGCCCCCGAGTCGATCAGCACCTTGACCGTGTGCCCTCTGAGGGTTGCATAGAATACCAGCAGTAGCGGTCCTTCTTCGTCATGTGCCGCTGCGAGGGTACCCTCGATGTCGGTCTTCCACTGGACTCCCCCATCTGTGCGTATGCTTTTGCACTTGAGGTTGGGGAGGAGGTTGTCCGAGGCCTCGCGGCATTCTTCCAGCGTTTGCCTACACGCGGCGTAGAACTCCTCATCCAGCAAATCAACATCTTCAGTCGGGGGACTGACGAGGTTGTCTACACTCGCCGTCAGCAGGGTGCCCGCTGAGGTGCATTCGCTCGAGGTGGGGCTGACATGAGTGGTGTCGCTGGTGGTAGGGCTCGTCACATGGGTGGTGTCACTGGTAGTAGGGCTCACATGAGTAGTGCCACTGGTGGTAGGGCTTACATGGGTAGTGCCGCTCACTGTGGGGCTCACGTGGGTAGTGCCGCTTGTTGTGGGGCTCGCATGGGTAGCGCCACTATTGATGAGACTGCCATGGGTGAGGGGATCCTCGTCATGCTGAGGGCTGCCAGTAGGGGAGTTGTGGGCGAGTTGGTGGGAGCTCTGGTGGTCAGTTCTCGCCTCGGGGGTCTCAGCTGCTGCCATCTGCTGGGTGAAGCAGAGCGAATTGACCGAGGGCTCCTCTTCCATCACCTCAGGGTCTTCAGCGATGGGGTGGCTGTCGAGACAGGGCGGCGCTTCATCTGCTTCATGCGTTCTGACGGTGGTCATCTGCTTGGTGAAGCAAAGCGAACTGGGTGTGGAGGTCTCCTCTACCTCTGAGCAGTAGGATGAACCTTCGGGGTTTCCTCCCGGAGTGGCCGGCGCGTTATCATGGTGCGAAGATGTAGTCTCTGTTGTGGGCTCGGCCAGCGAGGATGATGGAGGGGATGCTCCCAAGGGGCTGGGACCCAGCTTCCTCATCTTCTTGTACTGGTGTACTGCGTGCAGACTGCACCAGGCGCCAGGTAAACCCACATCTCCCGCTGTCCCAGGTATCGTGCCCACTTCAGTGTCCAGGGTGCAGAGGGATGTCGAAGATCTCGCTGCTGCTCTTCGTGCGCCCTCCTTTTCCCTGCTACCTGGAGAAGAGTCTGGGCTCGAAGTGGCGATTGCCTTCTGCTGCTCGGCGGGCGACAGCTCTCTCCAAGCCGCGTAGAGGTCGTGGGAGCTGGCGTTAGAGGGTTCGGGGACTTGCTGGTGACCGTCGTGTGAGAGGAGGTGCCATAATGCTATGCGCTGATGGCCCTCCTTGCGATCTTGAGGTTCGCGGGCAATGCGTATCCTCTTTGCCAGCTGGTTGGCGCGGTTCACGCGCTCCTTTGGCGATCGACTCCCAGAGTGTATGCGGCTGCGGGCGCGCTCCGACATCTTATCCACCAGGTCCTTGGCAGCCTCTGGGGATTTGCGCAGAGCTCTGCGGACCTTTTGCATGGCGACCTCGAGGGGGAGGGAGTACAGATCTCTCTTCCAGTGCCACGCAGTTAGCCTTTTCCGTGGGTCTGCGAGGTTGGACTGGTAGATGGGCAGTGGTAGGACAACACGCGGTCGGGGGCGAAGATCGCGGGGCTCTCCGCGGTTGCTGCCCATAATGGGGGGTCTGTGCCGGGGGACTCGCCGTCCCCTCCGACCCTCGATCCTCGCTTGTGTATAAGCAGGGCCGTCATCAAGAGGTAGTGACGGCTCATCGAAGGGGGTGCTTCCTGCAAGAGGGTGGCTAGACAAGTCATCCCTCGGCGGCGATGGGGCACCAGCTGAGCGGTAGGTGCGTCGCAAGCGGGTCCCAGAGGTGAAGGCCACGCTCTTGGGATGGGGACGTTGGCCCCAAGGGTCTCTGCGTCCTCGGGCGCGTCGGGGTTCCACTGGTTCTGGCCGCTTCTCCAGGGCGGAGAGGGTCTGATGATCAGGGCAAGACCTCACTTCCTCGAAGGGCAGGGTCTGGGGCTGGCCGCCGGCCAGTCATTCGTCGCTCTCCACCGGGGGGAGGCCGTCACCCTCCACAAGCTCGATGCCCGCAAGGGCTGCCAGGGTCTGGTAGCTCTGCTCGTCCTCACAGGTAGCGAGAGCCAAGACCTCCTCGGAGAACTCCTCTGGGACGCCATCCACCGAGGAGATGTCCTCCTGCTGCTCGATGGCCCAAACGACGGCGGCTACAAACCCAGGGGAGTTCGCCAGTCGAGCGGGTGCATTGGCCCTCCACTCCTTGAGCTTAGCCTCGTCCGTACAGTTACGGACGATGTGCTCCGCAGAGCCACAGGCGAAGCACCGGCGGACTTTCGGAGCATCAGGGCGGGAGAGACCAGGTGGTGGTGGCAAAGGAGTCACTGCCGCGGCGGTGGTGGCAGGCCCGTTCTCCAGCATGGCAAGAGCTGGGCGGTTCGAAGAGGGGGTACGCCTGTAGAAGGGGGTGCGAGGTGGTGGGTTAGCGAAGGAAACGGCACGGGGAGGACGGTCTTGGGAGCGTCTCTGAGCCGCCTCCGTGTCAATGTCGCTCTCCACCTCCTCAGCAACTTCCCGAATCTTCAACAAGGCGTTGTGGGTGCCGGGGATGTCGTCAGCGACGGCCTTCCTCTCCCACTCTTCTGGTTTGGAGACATCCAAGTGGATGGCTCTCAGGCGCCGCATCACCTTGGGTGCATATTTCAGCCCTCGGCGGTACGTAGAGAGCATCGACAGGTTAGTCATCTCCACGCAATTGGGGACTCTGCCGGCCAGGAAGTTGACGGAGGCCATGCGGGTCTCCAGTCGCGAGAAATACTCCGCCGCGGTCTCGTTCACCGCCTGCTTCAGGGCTATGGCCTCGCCGTGTGCGTTCTCCAGGTAGGCCTGCGTCAAAGAGCACACCGCCAGATCGCTGAAGAACACGTCCAGCTCCCCGCCCGTAGCGTTGGTGCCAAGCTTGCTCGGACCCAAAGGTCCCCGCCGCGCGCTCCAAGAACTTTCTCTGCTGGTCTTGAAGAGTGTACTCCTTGAAGCTCCAAAGAAGGCTTGACACACTCGCCTGGTACGCTGATACTGACGGCGTACAACTGGGAGTGGTCAGTGCTTCGATCACGATGGCCTCCTGGAATACCTTCCGCACCATGTTGGAGTAGTGCTCCAACTGCGTCAGGAGGCCCTCCTTGTCGGCCGATTTTGTGTCGGACGCGGAGCGGGGGAACCTGGTGACGCTCTTGACCAGCTTTAGCACCATCTCTTTGGTCTTGTGCTCCAGGCGGACCTCGTCTGGAGATGCTCGCAGGTTGGTGCCCTGCGGCAGACGGACGATGCCTGGAACAAAGGGGGTGGCGCTGGGAGAGAGCACGGGGTTCGCAGCGGCGGCAGAGTGAACGGGGTTCGCGGCAGCGGCAGAGTGAACGGGGTTTGCGGCGGCGGAGTGGGGGAAACGGGCTGGAGGTGGTGGTCCCGGGGCATGCGCGGGCGGAGGCGCAGGCGCGGGATTTGTGGGGACTGCGGTCGGAGTGGGCGGTAATGTAGGGGCTGATGGTGGTGCGGGGAGTGGAAGAGGTGTATGGAAGGGCAGGGGTGTGGATGGTTGTGCGGCCACCACGCTCATGCTCCGGTACCAATCGGAGTTGCTGACTTCCGACCGCGCGGCGAGCCCGTCCTGATCGAAGTTCTGCATCTCCGACTCCCGCGCGGTAGCAGGGATCCACTCCACTCCCACACTGGCTGCCCCATGCTGGTAGACCGCACATTGGCCGCGGCTGGGTCCCCCATTGCCATATCCATGACCTCGCGGTCGACCATGAGGACCCAGGTCTCCACACGAGGGTTGGTAAGGGGTAGGGGTGCATGGTGTAGCCGGCCCCCCATGCGCGCATATGCAGTCAGCGGCGCTCCCAGCAGGTGCATGATCCTGAACAAGATGGCGTCGCCCTGCACCCCAGCCCGGCGGCGTTCGTCCCATGGTAGGGAGACGGTTGCCGCGCCTCGCACCCCAGCTGACTGGTGCACCCACAATGACCCACCATCGTGGGTGACGAAGAGAGCTCTGACCTCTGGGTACTGAGGGTAGGAGGGCTCTGGTGCGGGGTCGTCAGGGGGATCCTGAGGTGGATCACTGGGGGGGCCTGGTGGCGAGTCGCTTGAACTGGAGTCTCTGGGCTCTGAGTCGGGGTTGCCACCGCCGTGCACCACCGTCTCCATCGACTGCCGCCGGCGGGCCACCATCATGTTATGGGGATTTGGCCGACCCTGAGTGGGAGGTTCGGCGGGAGCGGTCTCAGCGGCGGTCTGAGGCACTGGAGGGGTTACGCTGGCGGCGGCGTCTGCCTCGTGTAGATGGTCCGCCGTCAGGCCCTGTGCGCTGCCCTGAGGGTCGCCTGGTGGGGAGGCTCCTGCCGGTGCCGTCGCGCCAGGCAGCGCGAGTCCTCTCGAGAGCACCGCGGAGATGTCCAGGGCCTGTACTGCCGCCAGGACTTCTCTGCGAATGTGTTCACTTCGGCTGCTCGCGTCCGAGTCGGAGCCGGACCTGTGGGCGGCCCTCCGCCTGCGCTCAGCCCGTGCCTGCGTGCTTCGGCTGCCTCTGGTCCCCGTGCTGGTGCGGCTGATGTCCGTGCCGGAGTCGGGGTCAGAGTGATCAGGTGCGTGGCTTGGGCCTGGAAGATGTTTGCCATGTGTCGCAGGGCCCGAGGATGCCCTTCGGGAACGCCGACGCCGGCGGGTCTCTGAGGTTGTTGCCACCGCGGGAAGGTGACGCACCAAGAGCTGGGTCCCGCCCGAGACGTTCTGCTGAACTCCGCTGTCAAGGGGTACCTGCAGAGGGTCCGGCAGGGCCGCGGCGCCGATGCTGATGAAGTGCTGCAGCGATGAGAGATCCGCGCCTGAGTCATGAAGCGCGGAGGTGGCTGGTGCCAGCTGATGGGGCTGCTGTGGTCGATGCTGCGGCTGTTGTGGCGGCTGCGGCTGCTGTTGCTGCTGCTGCTGCTGCTGTTGCTGCTGTAACTGCTGTTGCTGGAACTGCTGCTGCTGTAACTGCTGCTGCATCGGTTCCAGTGGCTGCTGTTGAAGCCACTGCTGTTGCTGCTGCTGGTACGCGAGCCACTGCTGCTGCTGTTGTAGCTGTTGTTGGAACGGTGTGGGATATGCGCCCACGGGGTGATGGGTTCCCAGTGTGAACGGCACTGGTGATACTCCCCCAGCGAGGGGCGCTGATTGGGGTAATACCCAATTGACGCCGTTCCATACAGCCTGTGCGGGGGTGCCATCCGGCATAGTATAAGGGCGGGGCACCGCTGTGTAGGGCATGGTGGTGCCTGGATGTGGAATGGGGTGAGCGGAAGCGTATGCGGTGGGCGATGGGAAGGTCATGGGGGAGAACAGTGTGTGGTGTAGCTGCTCTGCGCTGATACTCATGCTGGAAAATGCTTATGATGTCTGCTGTGACATTCTGACTGCTGAGCTGGTTGAGTTCAAAGACTGGGTGTGGCAATAGCCACAGGTGAGCAAAAGTAGTGAGTGCTCGCCTTTTTTATTTAATCAGTCTCGTCCTCGTCGATGTCACTCGCTGGAGGCGAAGGAGCGGGGCTTCCAGGTGGAGATGGGGGAACCCAATCAGCGCCAAGGAGGACCCAAGGGGGGGCGTCGATCACTTGTATTGCCTGGCGATGCCACACGTGGTCGTAATGTACTGGTGGGATAGCCAGCGTGACTTTGCCCAGGCGTTCAGTCGCTGTTCTCCTCTTCGTCGTCAGAGGAAGAGGGGGAAGGAGGGCCGCTCCAAGGACCGCTCTGCCAGAAAGCGCCTGCTGGTGGATAGGTAGGGTCTGGAGGGAATACCCACTTAATGGGTCCTTGCTTCCACCACGCTCTTCTGTACTTGTCTGGGTCTGGGGGTACTGCCATACACCAGCGAACTCAAAATTTGGCCAGGGCTCCGCGACACGATTTTTGAGTGCCTAGGCGCGCAAGCAAGGGTCAAGCAGCGACGAAAGGAGAGGTGCCAGGTCCAATGCAGAGGTCCAGTGAAGTCCCAGACGGTATTTGTACTCCGTAGGTCCCAAAAAAGCCCCAGTCAGTGCACTACTGGAGGATACCAGGAGGTGCTGAAGGGCTGCCAGAAACGTCCCAGAACTGCTGAAAGCGCCGTTTGGTGGAGCTTTCCCCGCTGCTGATGGCCGTGAGGGCGGTATCAGGGGTTTCTAGGCTGTTCTATGGGGTCTAAGGAGGGGTTTTTCGGTGGTGGGGGCTACTGGGAGAGGTTTTGGGGTAGGCTGGAAACTGTCAAAAACGGCTATTTTTGGCTGTTTTGGGCAGTTTTTCGCCTTTTTGGGGCTCTGAAAGGTAAGCTATATGGTTTTCTTGGCTACTGTAGACCGGGGAAACCCTTTAGGGTGCTCCCTGACGGTCGTTTGTGGCCTGGGACGGACTTCGGGTTTAAGATCGGAAAACGAATGCTTGGGTTTCTGAGCCAGTTTGAGCCCCCAGTGTTAAGGAGCAAAAATATGAAGTTTTGGAGATATTTTCCAGAGAATACGGCCGTTGTATACGAAAAAAAATGTACTTACGGAGGCAAAAATTGCGCACAGATAGCTGGAAGTACAGCTCTCCCCCTGTATCACAACGAAAGTTCCAATAGGTCCGTGGGCGAGTTGCGCAGAGGCGAATTCGCAGCACGCTGATACCAAATGTGCCAGGGGCACGACGACAGATGCTCGGAAATATGTTTTTGATTGAACGTGCAAAGGTACACAATTCGGATTTTATAATATACTGGATCAGGGCCAGATTGATGTACAAACGATAATTCGGTTCCGAGTTCTGAAGGCTAAACACTTCTCAAGTGCTCCACTTATTCACTCGTCACTCAGGTTGCAGGGTCAACCACTCGGCGGCCGATGTCACACTTCGGCTCAACGTTCAATTCCCGATCCGATCTCATTTCTAATTCCGATTCGTCATTCTCGATTCAGATGCTATGTCGACAGACTGACACGATGACTGCCCCACAGTACTGTCATACTACTGTACTGTCATACTGTCATAGCGTCATACTGTCATACTGTCATAACCTTGATATCTGATATTCGATTTCATTGTCTTTTCAACCCCGATGCGAATCTGACCATTCTTCGAGGGTCTGACTGAGTTCCACGATGACACCCCCCACAGTACTGTCATACTACTATAGTATCATACTGTCATACTGTCATAGTGTCATAGTGTCATACTGTCATACCCCGGACATCTGGTATTCATTCTCATCGTGATTTCAAGCCCAATTTCACTGTCATCGTGCCAATCCCAGATTACCCCCGATGACACACATACGGACACATAGGCATATCGGCTCACGCTGTGCCTCCGGGCACAGAACAGCACCGTTCAAGCAAGTTTGCAGAGCGCTTCTGGAGCTGCGCAAGCTTTTCAGGCCTAAATCTGAGTTTCGAGATCGCGAATTTCATCGCGTTCGATCGGTAAACCCGACCAACG
>LGRX02034026.1:0-62503 GCA_001247695.2 Cymbomonas tetramitiformis
CGCACGATGTTGACATACTCTCGTCTCGCGAGTTCTCAACATTAGACCTTGAACGACGGGAGCGCAACTCATATTACTGTTATGATTACTTATGCGGAGTTTCGCGTGCTGAAACGCACGAGAACTCCTATGCTGCTAGGCAGTTTTGGGTTTGGGTAGATTCAAACCGAAACCCAAAACGCACGATGTTGACATACTCTCGTCTCGCGAGTTCTCAACATTAGACCTTGAACGACGGGAGCGCAACTCATATTACTGTTATGAATATTTATGCGGAGTTTTGCGTGCTAAGACGCACGAGAACTCCTATTCTGCTAGGCAGTTTTGGGTCTGGGTAGATTCAAACCCAAACCCAAAACAAGGCTTGTAGAATCTTGTTCGTGTCCAAGATACTCGCCCGATGCCTTTGTGCGCTTGGATCCTAAGTCGCAACCTTATGAATATGCAACAGTTTGATGCTGAATACCCCGCGCTAACGGGAAGCGCTCGGCTGATTTGTAATTTGGGTAGTCGCACCCAAAATACAAAACGCATCTTTGAAACGCGAATGCTTCAAAGATGCTTGCGACCCGCCCTTCCCGTCAGCGATATCAGTACCTAAGCGAGCCTAGAAGCACATAAAAACTATTTCTGAACGAAAATATTTTTCATATGCTCCTAAACTATATGCAACTGCCGCTATCCTCAGCCCTTGCCCTTCGCTTGCATCTGCCTGCACGACACGAGCGGGGCGAGACGATGCATTCCTCCTCCTCGAGCGCACGAGCGGAGGGGAGGAGTGTTCTGCGACACACGCACGGGACACGGCACGACGCGACGGTCCTTCGCGAATGACCGTGATATGACATATGTCACATGCGTGGAGCGGTGGCACGAAAAACGTGGAGCAAAACACAGCGTGGAGTGGTGACACAAAACGCGTGGGGTTTTCACCCTTTTTCCGTTTTCTTTGCCCCGGTTGTCAACCGGCTCCTGTTGCACGACCAGCGTGCGGCGGAGTCCCTTGCCACCATTCAACAATGGACCCGTGAGTGCTACGCACAAAACTGGACGGACTCGCACGTTCCGGCTGCTGCGCGCCGGAAGTACTCCGCCCTCGCCCTGACTGGACAACACGACGACGAAGACTTCAATACCATCTTCAGCGAGCTCCGTGAACAGCTCTTCGACATGAAGAAGGAGATCAAGGCCCTTCACAACAGTATCGACGACACCAAGGGTTTCACGACCCGCAACGACAAGAAGAACGCCATCGGACGAGGTGGGCATGGTGACGGCAACCGCTTCGCTGCGACGCCTCTTCCCGAGCACGGCAACTTCCCGCAGAACTTCCGTGGGAAGCCTTCGAAGAAGGTGGCTTTCCACAAACCCACCAGTACGTTCGTGTTAGATATATGACTACGGATATATATTGGGTTACAGTCAGAATGCTTTCACTTTCGGTGTTTCTATAAGTGTAATAAAACATAAGATAGTCTCGGCTTTAGCCGGAAACCCTAAATCTGTGACACCCGTACTGTACTGAGTACTGGTACAGATAACAGGAAGTGACACACGGTGTGGCACATCCAGCACACCACCCTGTACTATTACGGAGGAAAAGTTAGGATGGAGCAGGGTTGTTGTTGTCAAGAAAACACACCATCTCAAGCGGTGGAAACAATTTCTAGCGGGGGCCTGTGCTCTTGGCCAGGGCGGTCCCAATTCCTAGCTAGCATTGCACACAGAAGGCATCTTGGCCTTGAAGCTGATCTAGCAGGGCTACTAGCAGCTACAAAGCAACTCTAGCCACTTTGAAAGTGGTCCACAAGGTAGAGTTCACTGAAGGTGTTGCAGTTGTAGTTGTCAATCTTAAAGTCCAGATTGGAGATTTCAAAAGTGTCAGAGCCCAGAAAACCAGAGTCCAGATCGAAGTTGTTGTCGAAACCAGCGGGTCCAGAGTCCAGAAAGGCGGAGTCAGTGAAGAAGTCGACTCTGCAATCCTGATAGTCAGGGTACTGCCCGTACACCACCGACCGTGGAGCAATCTCCATGTCACAAAGTGCAGAGGCGGTGACGGTGTTGATGAAGGACATGCTCACACACATAAACAGAGCCGGCAGTGTTGCTGCTGTGAGAAAAGTGCCAATTGACGGTGTCCGGACACCGCCAACCCGTGGGGCGGGTGGTGGCGCGTCCACATGTAAGTTCTCGTCGTCAGACTCCGAGTCAGCCACGCTAGCCGAATCATGCGTGGAAGAAATGTACGGAGACAGGGGGGTGAAGGATTTAGCCGAAACCTTTGGCTCGGGCTCGAAGAAGCCCAACTTCACAAACATGTTGTCCATGAAAGACTGCTCGAAGGGGGGTTCGGCGTCGATGTACAATAATCACCCACCTCTAAGAAAACCGTAGATTCCAGGTCAGCTAGCTTTTCTCATCAAGTTGGGTACCCCTCCCCCGCCGCCGCCGGCCTATGAGAACGCTATGGATAGTGGACCGCGATCTCGTGAGCCAGCCAGCGAATTCCATAACCATCCACCGGTGGACACCTTCCCGAGCCAGCCCGTTTTCTTGAGGTGTCCAATTTCCGAGAAAATGGACCCTGAGAGCCGTGCGCAGCTTAAAGAAATTAAAGCAATATTTAGATGACGACATTATCTCTGAAACAGACTATCATCAGGAACTTAAACCTTTAAGACAAGTTTTGTGCAAAAAATCATGAAAAACCATCAAATATACAATATTTGTCAATTTCCCAGCAAAGTTTTCTTAGTTTAAGAAATGCCTCTCCAGCTAGGCAGCCAGCGGCCATTTTCCTTATTTCAGGCCATCTCATAAGTCGGAAAATCCAGCCAGCTTCTCTCATCGATTTGCCCCCCTCGAAACGCTGGCTGTTTCCTTAAAGGTGAGTGATTACTGCACTGCTTCGGGTAAAGTACCGCGTTCTCGTCGGCCTCGATTGCCACTTGCGGCTCAGGCTCCGCGATGCTCTCGTCGATCACGGCGGGCGTGGCCGAACCGAAATGAACCATGGGAAAATGTTGTGAGGCCGACTCAGCACCAACGGCTACCTGCTTCAGCTCGCGGAGAGCTGCACGTGCCTCATGCACACGTGTTGCAAGGAGGGAGGGTTGAGAAGGCAGTAAGCCCGCCCGCGTACTGTGCCCGAAGGCCAATGTTGATGTCGTCCGCGAAGGTGAAGGGCTCCTCGTCGCGACGAACAACGGGATGATCATGTCGGCCACAAAGCTGAGCGAAGGTGGCGTCGTCCTGGGCGTCGAAGGCGGTCTGGAACGCTGACACAAGCTCGTCATTCTCGTCGGCGGTGACCAAGTCGCACTCTGCGCATGCCATGTCGTCCGTGGGGCAATTCGCGGTGTCGTGGAAGTGTCCAGGGGGACAACGAGCGCACTCAGGGATGAAGGCGGAGGAGGCCACGTGGAACGAGATGTTGTGGGCGGAATTCTTCTTGTAGTGGTCCTGCCGCCAATTCCCGTCGCCCTTGAGCGGGTTCGCGGCGAAGCGGTAATTCTTCCGTCCGCCATAGCCGCCAACACGATTGTCGCGGCCATGGAACTTGCCGTCGCCTCTCATGTTGCGCTCATCCCGCCAACGCGAGGGCGGAAAGGAGACACCTCGCTTACCGTCAGTCTGCTGGCGGTGGCGGTGAGAGTCAGCGAAACCAGAAAGAGGCCCGTCGTTCTTCGTGATTGAGTCCTTGAGGGTCATGAGAGTCGAGGTAGCCGTTTCCAATTGCTTCTCGAACTCGAGGATGAGGGTCTTCACGTCAACTCCACCAGAGTAAAGCATAGCCGGGGAAGCCGGAAGTGACGGTTTAAGCTGCTTCACGCGGCCAACACCATTCTCGCTTTCCCAAATCTCGAGGATGTGGGGGTAGATGTCCTCGAGGTCGACCTTGGCCAAGTCCACGTCGAGACGAAGAGGAGTGGTGACCTTGTCGTACATGATGGGGTCGAGGGACGCGAGAAGTTGCTTCTTGGCCACCATGTCGTCGAGCGGTCCAGAGGCTGCGTTGCGGATGGCGGTCAAGCAGGAGTCGAAATCTTGAATCAAAGGATCGGGGTCGAGCTTGGCGTCGAAGTAAATAGCACACAACTCCTCGTACTTCCCAAGGGGTCGGAGAACTCGAGGAAGTAGTCGCTTCGTGACCTCAAGCAAAGCCCGCTTCCCCTCTCGCGGGGAAGCGCGTGCAGAAGCGTCTACCCAACGTCTAGCGGCTGAATGGGGCCTTGTCAACGAGGTCAACGTCGTGAAAAGAATGGCGTTGTAGACGTTGTTGACCTCCTTGGTGGCATCCGCCAAGTCGAAGAGGGCGTCGTTGGCGGAGTCTTTGAGCTCGAACGAATGCAGACTGCAGAGACGTAACCAAGCAAGGACGTCCATAGTACGTTGCGGTCCGATTCGTCACCCTTGAACGCCGCGTCTTTGGCCCCAAGAGCGTCACGGGAAACTCTCTTGATCAAATCCACGCCCCAGGATGGATTCTGAACGGCCACGGAACGTGTCCGCTCAGGAGCCGATAAAGCCGCTGCCGGAGATGCAGGCCTCGGCTTGTATCGCATTCCCACGTCTCGAAAAAAGAAATCGTGTCTAGTCGAATCCGGTTGTGAGCCCCCATGGGAGGCGTAGCGTGTGATGAAATACTCATGATGAAAGTCCTAGAGGTGGGAGCGTCGGGGTAAGGTGGCGATGGCGCGGAGAGGAGGAGACTCGCGGAAATAGGAATGGCAAAAGCAGTGCGAAACGTCCGTAACTGTGAAGTCCCAATTCGTAGAAATGCGGAAGTCGATAAACACGTTGCGCAAGAAGTCTGCGACAAAGATTGATCAAGTCCAGTCAAAACGAAAATCCCGTGGACATCCAAAAAATCACGTAGGGTACGCTGCAGCGATAAACACAATCACTCCGTAAGGACGCGTGCCTCAACCGCGAGTCCTCATAGCGCAACCATCAAATGGGTCCCCAACGCCCCACCAAGCGGAGGCGTTTAGCCAATCATGCTACCAAAAGTAGTGGAAGGTGCCTGGCGCACCATAACCTGTTAGATATATGACTACGGATATATAGGGTTACAGTCAGAATGCTTTCACTTTCGGTGTTTCTCATAAGTGCAATTAAACATAAGATAGTCTCGGCTTTAGCCGGAAATCCTAAATCTAGGTAAGTGTAATAAAACAGCAGGTCGTTACATTGTGCGGGAACCCTGCATGCTCCGCTACGGCGTTGCATTGGCATCGGGACTGCCCGAACTGCGGGCCACGTGGACATGTTGGCGCACACGGCTTCAGCGTTGCGAACAGCGAGCATGACGTCTTCGCCACGTTGTTCCAGAACGCCATGGAGAGCAACGACCCCGCTCGTTTCGACGCCGTCTGCTATATTGCAGACGGCAAACCGGAGCTCTACGACACCGTCTCTGCCCATTTTACACATCTGACGAGGTTACGAGGTAAAATTTTCGGAATTTCGTCGTTTTTCCCTACGAACCCGTCAAAACGACTCCTTGATATCGTGTTGATTTGTCCAGTTTCACGAGGGAAATTGTCCTTTGTATTCATGCTTTTTTTGTGGAAGGGTAGATGTCAGGAATTCATAAAATAGAGCAAAATTTTGTGCTCAGTTTGTTGCGTTTTAATACAAGCCGTACATTCAGTTTTTTTAATAAACAACACATAAAAATTGCGGTTTATTTATGCTTTAGGCTTCAACCGAGACTGTTGGTACAAGTGGTCAAGGAAAATAGCCGGCTTACAACATAATTACAATGGACCAACCCAGCTCGGCAATTTCTGCACCCCAATACTAAAGCAGCAAAGCTGCCCCTTCTCGACTCACGCAACACTTTCCTAAGGGTATTCCTACACCTCAATACTAACGTAACAGAGTTGCCCCTTTTCGACTCGCGCAAAACTTTCCTAAGGCGATTCTTACGCCGCAATGCTAACGCGACATAGCTGCCCTAAGGCGATTATTACACCTCAATACTTGAACGCGTCAAAATTGCCCTTCTCGACTCGTAAGACTTTCCTAACGAGTTCCATATTCACACCATTCAAAAACCGCTACCGGGAAATTAGTGCTACAGCAAAAACTTGTTTGTACTGTACTCAGGCTCGAGACGTCTAGAGTCGCCCCTTCCTCGACTCGCGCAAAACTTTTAAATATCATAATAATATAATAATAATGTCAAGATATAATAATAATGATATATCGTATATATTATAATATGTTGTATGTTATGATAACAATACTAACACTACTATTAATCTTTTTTTAATTTTTTTAATAGTAATAATAGTAATAATAGTAATAATACTAATAATTTTTGTCACCGTACTCCGTGTCCACTAGCAGAAAGGGAGACTTGCTGACGCGTGTCCACTGACCTTCGCTGCTTGGTCAAATAATTATCTAGATTTGAAATCAAAAAAAGCGGACACGGTACACGTCGCCAAGGCTTCATAGCCAAACCAAGTGCCGACGTCTTAAATGTGGTAGTTTTAGTGGGTAAGTTATGTATGTTTGAATTATGGTGTTTTAAGTGTGCGATTTCTCTTGCTTAAAAAACACGCGTTAAAAACATGCGCTTTGAGAGTTTGAGTGTCGGTAAAATACAACGGTATTTTTTCGTATGATGTTTTTACGTAAAGATCTTTGAAGCACAGATCTTGGTCCAAAGATCTTTGCGCAAATATAACCTTAAACATTAAAAAGCATTTGAAGCTGGCGCAAAGATCTTGAAGCTAGTAACTCGACTTTGCGCAAAGTTTACTTTAGCAATTAATGGGTACACGGAGCTTACGCAAAGATTTCTTTACATCTTAAAGAGTAGTTCGAGCTTGCGCTAAGATCTTTGAAGCAAAGATCTTTGCGCAAATATTACCTTAAACATTATTAAAAAGCATTTGAAGCTGGCGCAAAGATCTTGAAGCTAACTCGACTTTGCGCAAAGTTTACTTTAGCAATTAATGAGTACACGGAGCTTACGCAAAGTTTTCTTTACAAATTAAAGAGTAGTTCGAGCTTGCGCAAAGATCTTTGAAGCAAAGATCTTTGCGCAAATATTACCTTAAACATTATTAAAAAGCATTTGAAGCTGGCGCAAAGATCTTGAAGCTAACTCGACTTTGCGCAAAGTTTACTTTAGCAATTAATGAGTACACGGAGCTTGCGCAAAGTTTTCTTTACAAATTAAAGAGTGGTTCTCAGAGCTTGCGCTAAGATCTTTGAAGCAAAGATCTTTGCGCAAATTTGCTAACTCAAACGTTGAAAAGCAGACGAAGCTTGCGCAAAGATCTTTGGAGCTAACTCGACTTTGCGCAAATATTTCTTTACAAATTAAAGAGTGTTCGAGCTTGCGCTAAGATCTCTGAAGCAAAGATCTTTGCGCAAATTTGCCAACTCAAACGTTGAAAAGCAGACATGCTTGCGCAAAGATCTTTGGAGCTAACTCGACTTTGCGCAAATATTTCTTTACAAATTAAAGAGGGGTTGAGCTTGCGCGAAGATCTTTGAAGCAGAGATCTTTGCGATGCAAACTCTGAAAGCATTGAAAAGAAGACAAAGCTTTCGCAAAGATCTTTGGAGCGAATGTTTTAACATTAATGTCAGAAGTCTGAGTTTTGACATTAATGTCAAAACAGGCGGGATCATCTCTTTTTCCTAGCATTATTGCTGCTTTTGCTGAGTTTTGACATTAATGTCAAAACAGGCGGGATCAACTCCTTTTCCTCTTATTATTGCTGTTTTTGCTGAGTTTTGACATTAATGTCAAAACAGGCGGGATCAACTCTTTTTCCTAGCATTATTGCTGCTTTTGCTGAGTTTTGACATTAATGTCAAAACGGGCCGGATCAACTCTTTTTCCTAGCATTATTGCTGCTTTTGCTAAGTTTTGACATTAATGTCAAAACAGGCCGGATCAACTCTTTTTCCTAGCATTATTGCTGCTTTTGCTGAGTTTTGACATATGACATTAATGTCAAAACAGGCGGGATCAACTCTTTTTCCTAGCATTTTTGCTGATTCTGCGTCGGAGGTTTGACATTAATGTCAAAACAGGCGGGATCAACTCTTTTTCCTAGCATTATTGCTGCTTTTGCTGAGTTTTGACATTAATGTCAAAACGGGCCGGATCAACTCTTTTTCCTAGCATTATTGCTGCTTTTGCTGAGTTTTGACATTAATGTCAAAACGGGCCGGATCAACTCTTTTTCCTAGCATTATTGCTGCTTTTGCTGAGTTTTGACATTAATGTCAAAACAGGCCTGATCAACTCTTTTTCCTAGCATTATTGCTGCTTTTGCTGAGTTTTGACATTAATGTCAAAACAGGCGGGATCAACTCTTTTTCCTAGAATGATCGCTGCTTCTGCTGAGTTTTGACATTAATGCCAGACACAAAAAAGTATGCGTGCTTTCCTCGAGAAAAAGCACTTCTTTGCCTTTGCAATTGAGAGACTTAAGAAGAGCAACTTTTTTACTCACTGTTTTGTAAACAATTATTTCTACCTAATTTTTACTCCTATTTTATGAACAATTATTACTACATGATTTTTACTCACTATTTTATAAACAAATATTCCTACCTGAAACTCACCATTTATGAACAATTATTTCTCCCCGATTCATGTAGATATATTTGTTTATAAAATAGCGAGTAAAAAGGTTGCTCTTTTTTTCGCTCTTCAAACTCGCTATTTTTTCTAAGTCTCTCAACGATTTGTAGAGCGGAAAGAAGAGCAACTTTTTTACTCACTGTTTTGTAAACAATTATTTCTACCTAATTTTTACTCCCTATTTTATGAACAATTATTACTACATGATTTTTACTCACTACTTTATAAACAAATATTCCTACCTGAAACTCACCATTTATAAACAATTATTTCTCCCCGATTCATGCAGATATATTTGTTTATAAAATAGCGAGTAAAAAGGTTGCTCTTTTTTTCGCTCTTCAAACTCGCTATTTTTTCTAAGTCTCTCAACGATTTGTAGAGCGGAAAGAAGAGCAACTTTTTTACTCACTGTTTTGTAAACAATTATTTCTGCCTAATTTTTACTCCCTATTTTATGAACAATTATTACTACATGATTTTTACTCACTATTTCATAAACAAATTTTTCTACCTGAAACTCACTACCAAAGGGGCAGCTTTGCTGCGTTAGTATTGAGGTGCAGAAATTACCAAACTTGGTTTGTTCATTGTTAGTATGTTGTAACTAAGAGTCTTGATGGTGCAGGCATCGGTTTGCCTTAAACAAGTGGTACCTTTCACCTAGGAAAGTCATAAAATACTCAAACTGAAAAAAATATCAAGGGTGTGTCACAAAATACATTTTTCGAGAAACGTATACAATAAAATCATGCAAAATTTAAGGCCGTTTTAACTGATTGTATTCATGGGTCCTTCACAGTGGTGGCAATATTAAACTACGTATAGTTTTGAAAAACTCGGGTCCTCGTAACCTCGTAACCTCGTCAGTTTTGAAAGCTGGTCTCTGCCTTCTCCTTCGCTGTCGCCGAGGAGCCGCGGGTGCCCGACACCATCGAGGAGTATCTGGGGTGCTGCCAACCCGCTGACACCCGCTTCGGGGTCTGCGCGGTTGGTGGTGTTTTGAACATCAACAACTTCAAGGTCCACGACAAGGTCCATGCCGACGCTCTGGCCGTGCCACCGCCGCCAGCACCGCCTACCGCTCCGCAGTCGGTGGTGTCCGACGAGGGGATGTACCCCGTCAGCGCACGCCCACGAGCCGCACATGTCCTTCATGGACAAGTTCGCGGTAAATTTGGATCTGACTGGGCCGGGGCCGACCCTTGCGATGCATTGCATGGGACCCCTTGCACCCGTGGACTCTGTTTCAGTGGCGGGGGAGGACTCCGAGGATGACGACGACGGTCTTCCGCCACCGCGGTGGCCCTTGGGGTGCGGCAGACCGCCGATGGGTTTTGGGTTCTCCGCCCTTACATCCCTCGCAGTCTGCATGCTCTTCCTTGTTTGTGCAGCTGCTGTGCCTACCCAAAGTCACTCCACGCATGAATCATCAGCAACACCGGAGCACATCGGCGACGAGGTCGGTGGTGCTGGTGTGCTATCACCCACGGCCGTCCCGCCGGCGCTCTATTGGCGGCCGGAGGGGTGGTACCCCAACGACCATGGAGATTACCTCGGCTCCGTCCCTTTGGACATGGTACCCGGGTCCCTCGCAACCGCCCGAAGCGGCTCCGAATCTTCCCGTGCCGCCCTTAGCACCGGGTGGTGCTCCACCGTCGCCGGACTATGTACCACCCACCTCAGACGACGGGGAGGACGAGGATGAGCCTTCTTCTTCAATCGAGCACAGGACCCGACTGGTTGCACACGGTGCAACTGACTACGGCAACATCGGCACTTTCTCATTTTGCTCTACGCATGATTTGTCAGACAGTGGTACCAGCTCTCCTGGGCGCTGTAACAGTGGCACCGGCTCTCCCGGGCACTATCGACGTGGCTAGAGCTGACGGGATTGGATTAGCCTGCCTCCAGATCGAGATGTTGTTGGTTCAGGTTGCCCCAAGATGGGCTTAATTTAGGGCTGTAACTGTATATGTATTCTGCAGTACGCCTCACTGACTGCTAGTATCAGGAGTTACCCTGCCAGAAAGGACAGGTCCTCCTGTAGGATCCTTATTTCCACCGAAGCTGAGTAGGTGTTTGTTTCAGTTCCGTGACCACCTATAGGTGCCAGCTAGTTTGCCAGTCACCATCCTAGGTGGTGTGCTGGAAGTGACACCCCGACCGGCATTCCTATAGTTAGGGTGTATGATTGCCACCGGTCCCGGAACCCTAGACCCCGAACATATAACGGGAAGACTGATGATTCTCACCTTTACATCTATTCTGATAATCTGACTCACCGAATATACAGCCCAGCTGATATATTCAGCAAGCCGCGAGCTGTATGGAGTATAACTTTAAACGATGGCAGTGGATTTATATGTTTTACTAGCACAAGGAGCAATGCCGCTGCTACTGTTCGCATCGATGTACGAAACTTCAATTTTCACGATGAGGATAAATCTGACTACATTAAAAAGTACTTGATTGTGGACAGGCAAGCCTGGGCAAAAAGGCCTCTCCAAGTATGCCTCTAAACTGCACATCTCAATTCACCCTAATAAATGCGATAGAAACACGCATGCAATAGAAACACTGTATTGTGAGAGGTTAACATTCCTATAGCCCAGCTTTGAATACAAACAAAGCTTAACTCCACTCAAGCAAATCATTGCCACGGTCCTTATAACCTTGGTGACTACACACTGCCATCCATTTTGAGGTGAGCAAATAAACCATTGCCAGCTCTGAATAGATTGGCCATACATCAACTGGCTTAAAATTGCCAAATATCACCCCTTGCCCACTGAATCTGTGTGCTAAGTCTACTCTATGTATGTGCCCTGTAGGTACTTCAATGGGACGCGGTCGACTATCTTCCTATCTGGGACACCAAACGAAACGAGAGAGACTGCAGTCTGATAAATGTTTGGAAATCCAGGCTGAACCCATTTACTAGCCCAATGGAACACGCAACTATGTTATGTGGTTTGGTGCAAGAACTATCTGAACCACATTGCTATGCGGCTTTCCACGATTACAGTAATACTGTACCGCACCTTTAAGGAAACAGGAATTTGGAGCCAGCCTAGCTTTTTCCGTATTTTTCTGACCCCCCCCTGCCAGCGTCAGCCTCTTACCGAAATTACTAACGAAAAGGAAATGCATTTCGAGCGTCAGCCAGCTTTTTTCTTAAAATTTCCCCATATTCCCCAAATCCCCCCTAAAATCGTGAAAATTTCTCAATATTCGGCAAGTTAAGAAAACGGGAAGCCAGCCTCCGTTTCCTTATTTGGGTACATTTTCTTAATGTTTTTTTCCAGCCCAGCTTTTTCCGCATTTTCGACCCCCGAAAATCTGGCTGTTTCCTTAACCCAAGCATTTCCTTAAAGGTGCGGTATTCGTATTTTGAATGAAGGCACTACATTACTGGAGTTGTTTGGTACCGACACCGTCCAGGAGTTAGCCTTTCCAGGTGACACTTTCTTCCAATTCCAAAAGTTGGAACCATTCATATTTTAATGACTACAAACTGACATACCTGATTTATGCAGGTCTTGGTCCTCGGCATATAGTGGAGTGCCTTAATGCCACCGTCAATGCAGTGGCACAAACCAAGGATCTGACTCGCATGGCTACACCTGTCGCCACTCTTTCGCATCGTCTCCTTGGATTAGCCTCCTATAGGCTCTTGCCTCTCACAGAGCTGGCAATCGTAAGCTACGCTGTATCCAAGGGGCATCCATACGCTCCAGAAGGTTTTAATAGACCTTATGCAGCATCTTCATCAAGCCTGAATCGATGGTACCGTCAAAAAAATACGCTTTCTTTGGTGAATGGGCGTATTACGTCTAATACCTCATCTGGAGGTAATACCACAAACATCGACAAAACTCTTCTAGGAAAAGATATGCCCGTTGATGATGAGGTAAATTCTAACTCTTCTAACTGTGATCTTCCTTCCTTTTTATTTGACAACTTACTTTCAGCGACCTATGTATCATGGTAATGATGACAGACACGACTTATTTTGGCTTATTGTTTCACTGGAGCTGCCTTATCACAAGAAACATCCGCATCGGCATACATTTTGTCGTGCCATGAAAAAAGAAGCCAATGCAGCCGAGAAAAATAAGAAACGCAAAGAGGCTCCCGAAAGCATGACGGCACCCGAGGTGTCAAATAAAGCACCGAAAACCTTATCTAAAGTTCTAAAAGAGGATATCGGCATCGGACCATGGAGGTATTTCCTATTTTCTGATTCAGATTTCCTTTTCCTATCCCTTGCCTACAAATAAGGTTGGTTAGAGGTGGGCAAGACAATAGCCACATAGTTGGAGCTGGCTGCGGGTAAGAAGATCGTATGCATAATAGGCTAGGCAAAATCGAGTAGAGCAAATCAGCAGAAACCAGAGCTGGAACGTAACCTAGGAGAAAGAGATGTAGATCGGCTAGTAAAGAATGAATGCAATGCAAGGGTAAGGGCCGGAATGTGGTTTAGTGCGCAAGTTGGTTAAAGCGAGAGCTGAAGAGGGCAATATCTTTGATAGGACTGGTTGGCAGGGAATAGTGTAAGAGCCGATTGGGCAAAACAAGAGCAGCTAGGTCATGAAAAGACAGGACTTGAGCAGCAGCAAAAATGATTGCAAGTAGGACTAGAGCTCGGAGAGAATTAAATGAATGTGCAACTTTATCAAACGCTTTGTGTGTTATGCAGATTCCATGATCCCAGGGAACAAGATCTTCTACAAGAGCAGCAACCAAACAACATCACCAACCCCGCAAAACATCCAAAACCGAAAGGTTTTGAATACCAAATTGTTCGAGTTTTCAACAGTGCCGACAACGGAGCCTCACCGATGTTATCGGAGCCTGATTTTTAAGGATCCAACGGAGCCGGAGTCAGGGTGTTTCAGAATCCACCCGGGACGGTTTCGATCGGATCCTATATTTTTATAATCCAACGGATCCGGAGGCTAGGACTTTTGGAATCCGACCGGGACGGAGAAGTGCGGAGCCCGGTTTTTTAAGATCCGACGGAGCCAGAGTCTGAACTTTACATAATCCGAACGGGACGGGCAACGACGGAGCCTAAATTAATTAAACCCAACGGAGCCGGAGGCTGAATTTCAAGACTCCCTCGGGTTCGGAGTTTCGGAGCCTGGTAATCACTGAATCCCCGGATTAAGCTCCGAAATGTGCACTGAAATACATTCAACACTTGTGATTGCATATAATTTCAGGTAGCAAGGTTTACTCACATCAAAGCTAGTTCCTAGCTAGTTACATAGACACAATTTCATTCAGAGTCTAATCACTATCACTACCCTCTTCATTCTCGCTATCTTCTCCTCCATTGTTCAGGTTGTATGCTGCAACTATGTCCTCCACAGCAGGCCTAAGGAACTCATATTGCCAGTTACAGCGAATAAACATGTAAGCTTCAAGAAGCTCATAGCCCATGGATCCTGCATGGTAGTCAGCAAGCAGCGAACCTGCTCCACTAAACACCTGCTCCACATTAGCTGAGGCTGCCTTCTTTGACGCACAATCCGCAAAATACACCGCAGCATGGATAGGGAGTTGTTTCTCATGCTCACAGTAGAAAGCCAACTGGTCAAACTCTCTCGTGACCTGGTCAAAGTACCTCTCGTTTTTCACTACGGACTGGCACAAGGTCACAAAGATATCCTTCTCAAACCGCATACGCTCGTTCAGCAGGACCTCCAGGTTATTTGAGTCTAACTGAGTATTCACTTGGTCACCTACGTGGGCACCACCGCGCGCTACAACTCCGCGCTCAGCCAAAGTCTTCCGCCGTTTAGTTGGTGTTTCCGCGGTTGCAGACGCACCGGCAGACGCACCGGCAGACGCACCTGCGGTAGTGCTTTGCTGTAGATTGGTACCACCCGCCGTTGGAAACGACGCATTCACACCAATTGAGCTCACTGCAGGTTTTGAGCTCAGGTAGGTTGCACGATGCCGAAGCCGGCGGTTGTACTCGGCGTCCATCAGCTCAATCATGGCACTCTTGTGATCAAATATTCCAGTGACAGAAGTATCGATGCTGGGATTCATCTTCAAAGAAAGAAGGGTGTCATTCCCCAACGGCATCAGGCGTTCGGCCACCTCCTTAGCAGCTACTTCTCGAAATTGCTGCACGTCAGGAGTGAGAGACTGAGCGTGGACATCTTCCCACGTTTCCCCCACCCCTGAACCACTGACAACGGGAACGACGTTGGAGGTCAAGTCAGCATGCAACGTCGTCGCCAAGATGTACTCCTTGTCCAACCCGACGCCAACATGTCCTTGCATGGCCTGGGACACCTCATAGGCGGTGGTCAGAACACTTTCCAGTTCGTTGTTCTTCTTCCAGGCCGATTGTAGCAGACACCGATGTTGAAGGGGATATTCCTTGCCTTGCACGATGTTCGCTTCAACCTGACACCAATATCGACACAACACTATCACCTGCATATCATAATAATCTCACAATAACGGACACACGAAGTACGGTACACACCCGCCGCCGTAGTAACTAGACTCCCCAAGAACTTATTCCAACTTCATAACATGGAAGGCGGAATGCACAAATGTTGAAGGTAGATATACCTGGTCAGCATCAGAGCCGTTGTCGGAGTCACCGTCAAAATCGTCTCCCTCACTCTCATCATCATCACGGTTTGCCTCGGAGGAAGCTTGCATGCGCGGTGTGTCTGCCACGGAAAGTGCCACAGCATTAACAGAAGTCGTGTCAACACATTGAGTCGGTATATGCGCAGGCCGCTCAACACATATCCCAGATACCGAGCCGGTGAGAGCGGCCTTAATATCTGCCTCCAAACCACGGTTTTGTCGGAGCATCCTGTAGATACCCCCCCAACGAATGTTGTGGGCCCGATACACTCTCTTACACTTGCTCTTGTGGATACCACGTGCAAGCTGGGCGTTTATCAAACGTTGAGATGATAGCACGGAGCTGTTAAAACTGCGGCTCTGCTTGGAGTTCAACTTGATGTGGGAAAGGAGAGAGGGATTCTTTCGCTTGCCAGCGCGGCCGAATCCATGCTCGATAGATCGCTGCAAGTTGTGCGGTCCGCACACCTGTATCCACGCCGGCATACAAAGCAAGATTCACCGAAAGCGGCAAGCAGTCTGACCGGAAAGAGCCTGCCAGTGTGAAATAAGCAAGAGCCTCGAGCATGTGCCACAGGCACCAAGCATCGAGAGCTGAGCTCTGACCACCTAGCAAGGCGGGAGGTGCGTTCGTTGGCATGGGATTCGTTGACAGCGACAAGGCGGAACACAGACATATGGCAAGTAGAAGCCTCAAGCACGCACCTTGAATCGCTTCTTTAATATTTTGAAGGCGCTCTTGTTGTTACTGGCTCCATCCACAGTTGGCAAAGTGATGCTGTCGGCCATGGTCATATCCAACTTCTCCAAAAGCGGGCCCATGTATCGCGCAATGGCCGGTCCGGTGTGCCTATTTTCGGGGAACTCCTCGAAGCCAATCACTGGGGCAACGTCAGCCTTCGACAATTTGGTGCTGGTGTCGCCATCCACGGCAGCGATGAAAGTTAGGCGGGAACACATGAAGGAGGTTTTGTTGTCCTTGGGCGACCACATGTCATTCTGTAGCCCAGCAAAGGGTTCGCCCATACGTTTCTTCGCCTCCACGATGGCCTTTACTAACAAGGCAAACATCAGGCTCTTCATGACGGCGACGATCTTCATTGCTGTCGCACGACAGCAAGGAATGTAGCGGGGGTCGAGGGCTCCACTATACGCTCGAAACGGTTCACTGCGACTTAAATGAAAGTGCTTGAGGTCGAGGATGACGAACAACACATAGAAGATATGCTTGGGAAGAGCCTGAAATATACAGTCACAAATGCGTTTCAAAACGGGCGGTCTCAAAAAGCGAGATCAAAAGATATTATAGCTTCCAAGAACTAGAAGTGAAGACTTCGTTCAAAGAGGGCTCGCGTGCGTACCTCCTTGAAGTGGTACAGCTCAGCAAGCGATCCGTCAGCAGCCAATCTGATTTTAGTATGGCTGGAAGCCTGCTTGGCTTTCGTGTGCTCGGTTGTATGGTAGCGCTCCAGATGCTTGAACAATCCCCCAGTAGATCCTTCGAACACCTTATGAACGTTGTCGTTGCTGTTACCACTGCAAAGGATGCATCTCCACAGCTGGCATTTCGCAACCATCCCCTTTTTCTTTCCACGTTTACAAATGTGCTCTCCCTCACCGACATGCTCGAAATACACATAAACTGGTGCCTTGTCGGGGATCGCGTTGGCCTCAGAGTCTGCAAGGTTAACGACAGCTTGGCTAATGACGGTATCTGACGGGATGTAGCACAGTTCGGCCTCTCTATTACTCTTAAAGGTGTCATGTCGGAAGCGGTTCCATTGATCAAGTCGGATCCAATATCCTGCATGGTTAGGATCATTCAAAACGTCCTCCTCGACCTACGTTGCCAGAACACCCAGTTGCGAATTTCAGGAATAGCGAAGGCAGGTAGGGCAACGCTCAGGGTTTAAGGATTTGTGAGGGAGACGGACTAACGAAGTGTGATTCACAGATATGGGATAACGGCATGAAAGTGCGAACCTGAAAGCGTATGGCCTCGGTCTTCGAGGAGGTGCGACCATACAAACTGGCGACACTTTTGATACTCGACAGCCGTCGATGGGAATTCTCGGGCCTTGTCCGCGGCAGACATGGCATTGAACCAATGTCCAGGGACGTTGATCTTCACATTCAAATCGACTTGCTGTTGACCTGGGTATTTTTTTACGACCTCGCATACAAGAGCTTGCTGCACAGGGGCTTTCTTGGGAACAGGACCCATTTTGATTTACAGAGTGACTTCCTTCCAGAGGGACTTTTCACTTTATGTGGAGTGGAAGTCACGGTGAATGGATAATATTGTAAGGTTCTATAAAGCTAAAAGCACATATATTGGATAAATATCTGGTGAGGTCGTGAGTATATCTAAATCAACAAACAAATGAATGGTCCGCACGTGGGAATGCCGAGGTGCGTGCACGCCTGATTCGTTGGTTCGTTCATGCTTTGACACTCTTGGGAAGTCAAGAACGATTTTGCGACATACGTGGGGTGCTCGTGGCTCCGAAACCGTCGGGTTTACGGATTCGGAGGCTGCCTTACGAAGGCTCCGCTCGAGACGGGAACCATCGGATCCTGAAAGTTTAGTATCCATCGGAGCCAGAGCCTGAGTTTTTCAAGATTCGGACGGGACGGGATATGGCGGATCCTGAATTTTAAAGATCCATCGGAGCCGAATCCTGTAATTTCGAGAATCCGGTCGAGACGGGTAAGGCCGAAGCCTGATTTTTTAGTATCCATCGGAGCCGAATCCTGTAATTTCGAGAATCCGGTCGAGACGGGAAAGGCCGGATCCTAATTTTTGCGCATCCAACGGAGCCGGATCTTGACGAAAAACGGAACCCGCCACCCGGAGACGGGTTGGCTCCGGCTCCGTTGTCGGCACTGGTTTTCAATAAACACGATAATTATCGCCTTGCCTAATATTCCTTTCACTTATTTTTAGCTAATCAAAACCGTTTAACTTAACATAACGCTATATGATTTGCATTTCAGGTGCCATATCTCAGATTCCGACATTGGGCATCATTGCGGACTTTAACAAGCTCACTCCCATCCTGCAAAAACGAGCCCTTCGTGCCGGTTATCACACGCTTACCGCAGAGCAGTTCAAGAAAACACCTAGCGCCACAATTTTAGACACACAACAACAACATTATGCCGTCTTCTGGTATGACAAATGACTTGACACATATCCACCCCTCACAAATCCCAAATTACTTACTCACTGGCCTTCATTTTGCAGAGAACATCCAGAACAATGCTCTGCCTTTTTTCAGGGGAGATGGACAAAAGCATGAAGCTGGAAAGCCACCTCGCACACCGGTCACTGGTTGTCACGCAATTGTCCCTTCAGATTACATCAAGGCCTTGGCAGTGGAGGAGATCAGGGTTCGCAAACTAGCTATCAGCACACTCACTACCCACTTTCACAAGCGTATCACATTTCCAAAGAGTTAATTCCCGAGGCAATCAAGGATCTCATTAAGGCAGGTCCATATCAAGGTATTCTTGCGCCACACAAGAGAGATACACCTGGTTCATCCCTTTCATTGATGGAATCATGATGACAACACTGCACATTACTTCTCCTCAACCTAGAGACAAATAGAGAACATTTTCAGTTTTAACCGGCTGACCAACACCTCAAGCTTACATTAGCTGACCAACATATATCTTTGACACATTTAACCTTAGTTACCACCTGCTAGCCTTAAATAACGCTATGGCAGTGTATATACATTTAGAAATCACTTTTTTTTCAAATGTCCGCAATGCGTGCTTGACTCAATCGCATGCTTGTCAGTTGATATTATTCACTAAGCTATCTATCATTCCTACTAGAATATCCTACGTAGTTCACCAGATATCAGAAACTCCCGAACAGTGTGGATAAACTCTCAAGATAAATAAACCCTAAGCTAGATATACCCGGAACGGTCTCGGACGGTTTCGGAGTCTAGCCTACCTGTGACACAGCGTGTGTCACAGCACGAACCTATAGATCAGTCAGTACTCCAGTGTTGGCCTAGGAGTCTGTCAGGTAGGCTATTTTTCGGGGAATAGATTGGTGCTAAATGGGGAATAGAAATTCTGACCATTTCTGGGGAATAGATTATGTGTCACACGCACATGCGTCTACTATCACCATTGGGAGTGAGATCGTGAGTTTAGGCTTGGTGACAACACGCGAGACAACACTACTGTAAGTATTTTCAGACGTGTTCCCAAAGTGACCAAAAACCGTTCGATTGGCAATCGAACGGTTTTTTGTCACTTTGGTCTCTGGAATTCACGGCCGTGAATATTAAATTCACGGCCGTGAATATTAAATTAAGGCTTCACTGCACGTCTACCCCACACTGTTTGCGAGTAAATTAGATTAGGAAAACATTTTTCCAACGTTCGCAACGCACATAGATATATCATTTAGACTCCTAGGAAGTTTTTGAGCTCTTGATTGAGCCGATCCGTGGCCGCATCAGCTCAGTTTGCAGTCGCGACTGCGAGCTAAGCTGATAGGCCCTTATAACTTTCATGCACATCGCATAAAAACTCAAACAGCGGAGGGGTTCTCGTGCGTTCTAGCGCACGATACTTGGCACCAATATTGCTAACAGCAATATTGGTGCACCCTCAAACGCACAACCTCTGATGTAAGCTATGCGCAAAACGCGTGCTGCACATCATGGGTTTGGGTAAACCGCAAACCCAAACCCAAACATGCCAAACAGCAAAGGGCTTCCCGTGAGTTCCAGCGCACGTGACTTTGCAAAATTATTAGTAAGATATATATCTTTTAGTTGCCAAAGGCCCAAGGCCTCAAAAGCCTTGTGCACGAAGCCATCAATTTATTTCTTTGGCAGATTTATTGGGTTGGTGTTCGAGTTTACCCAAACCCAATACATGCCAAACTGAAAAGTAATTCCCGTGCGTTATAGCGCGCGAAACTATGCACAAATATTTACAAGACATATATATTTCAGTTCTCAGAAGCTCAAGGCCTGAGATAACTTGTTGGCAAAACCATCAATTTATTTCTTTGGCAGATCTATTGGGCTTGGGTTCGAATGTTTCCAAACCCAATACATGCTAAACAGCAAACGGCTTCCCGTGCGTTCTAGCGCACGTAACTGCGTAGAAATATTGCCAAGATATGTATCTTTGATATATTCGAAGCACAAGGTCTAAGAAAGTCTGTGCGCAAAATGGTTTAACTATTTCTTTGACACAGATTTTAGCGTGCTATTCAAACTCATAAATCTGGGTCAAAGAAATAATATGTCAACTTCGCGCACAAGCTATCGCAAACCTTGCACTTCAGAAATGTGAAATATATACATCTGATCAATATATTTTGCAAAGTTACGTGCGCTTGAACTCACGGGAAGCCCTTCGCTGTTTGGCATGTTTCGGTTTGGGTTTCAAACCCAAAAGGCATCATGCCAGCACGCGGCCATCTTTAATACACTCAACGGCTTGCCATATGCTCTTGAGGTTGCACTGATATTGCTATGAACAATATCACTGCCAAGTTTCGTGAGAAGATTCTCACGAAAACCCCTATTCTGCAAAGCCGCAAGTGGTTGAAACCATCTCATACCGCACCAACTTAGCTTGCAGTCGCGACTGAATGCTAAGCTGATGCGGTTGCGGATGGGGCCAATCGATAGCTCAAATGAAAGGTATTCACCTAATGAATACAAACGCTTTAGAATCGAATGGTGGAAAAAATTATGCTTCATGCTACATGCAATAAATTGTTTACAAGAAGGGGGTGCGCCAGACGCAAAATATTGCACACGCTGAACCTCCGCGGTGGACACGAGCGGTGGACACCTACAGTAGTGATAGTTCATAATTGATAGTACAAACGATAGATGGCATGTGACATATATTTATGACACATCTGGTTTGGACCAATGAAAACGTGCCACGCAGGCAGCAATTCTGAGCTATATTAGTGATGAAATGCTGATGTGGAAGTGAGGCGGCCACGTGTTCAGAACTGGATTGGTCACAGCGCATTGACGTGTTCCCAATGTTCGGAAGACTCCATTGAATATTGGTGCTGATCAGCACCAATATTCAGAATATTGGGGCCATACAGCCCCAATATTCAAATGGAATCTTCCGAACTTGGGAAAATGCCAATGCCCTGTGACCCGGCCCTGAACACGTGGCATTGACGACTTTGACCCGAAATTAGGTCAAAGCCGACAACGCCTGCGAAATGCTGTGCTGTGCTCTGCCTAAAAATGTTCTAATGCGTGTCAGACAAATACATTATGCAAACAGAACATACACGGAAAAAGCATGGCCGGATCTCCGCGGTGCGCGGTGATGGGCGAGAAAAACCCAAAGCCCCCGGATCCCACACAAGACGTCGGAACGAAAACATACAAGATGAAAACAAACGAATGCGATACACACACGTAAGCGAGTGCATACAAAATGCGGCACACCAGTTGAGCAACAAACAAATTGGGCGCGTGTGTCACAAGGGGGCATATGCGGATAGCACATGGGGCATATGGCGGGGGGGATCGGGGAAGTAGGGAAAACACACAAGTCATCTGAAAACGTACAGTGACATGAGGGGCACACACACGAAAGTGTATATGAAACTAAAATGGTATGCGAGGATGCAGCGAAGATCTCGTAGGCGAGCGTTGAGCGTGGAGTCGGTCGAAGATGAACACAAGCGGAAAGGGGTCGACTAGTCGAAGGTCATCATGCGGTCGAGCACTGATCCTGCATGTAAGCAAAAAGTTAGTCATGCATACACATATCGATGCATACACACTTAACGTCAGTCGCAGAAACATTATGCACAAAGATATTCATAGCAGGCAGGGTCACAGCAGCAGGGTCACAGCAGGAGGTGCACGGGAAGATGCAAACAAGAAATGAGCTTGAAATTGCATCAGAAATCCCCTTTGGGTTAATTTCGAAGTTCGAAGCATCGATCTTAGAAATCCAGCTTTCTAGGCATTGATTGGCAGTATCTTTTTTACTATGACCGACGACTGAAAACTCGAACGATCTTGGAAATCTGTTTTTAAAGTTTCCGATTGGCTAGTATTTTATAATGTGACTCGTGATTGAAAAGACGATCGACTGCGTTGATGACAGACGATCGTCGTAGACATCTTCACCGTTCGCTTCGCCGTGCGCTGACGCGACGGTACAGATCACCGTGCGCTGACGCGCCGGTTACAAAACAGCCTGAGGTAGGATAGACTGTGATGACATGCCATGACATGACATTGACATGACATTATGACATGACATGCCATGCCATGACAGCGACAGTCGACACTGATGACACACCGATGACGCTGTAAGCAATATTTGAGCAATATATCGCGAGTTGTGATGACGTGGCAGAGTCGAGAAATATTGTTGCAAAGCATATTTCATGACGTGGCTCTCACATGGTCCCTTCGATTAATCGAGGGCTGATGTGTCACAAATATATCATGAAGAGGAGCTAATTAGCCCCAATATCACCTGAGGTCGCTGACGCTCCCTCAGGTGATATTGGGACTAATTGACACCTCTTCATACTATATATCTATTCCCCAGAAATGGACAGAATTTCTATTCCCCGATTAGCACCAATCTATTCCTCGAAAACCTTTTTTCCAGTCTGTCATAGGGGCCTGCACCGGGACTCCCGGTCAGGGTTGCCTATATAGATTTCAGCACACCACCCCAACACTGTGGGTGGTGACTGTCTAGGAGAGTCAGATAATGTAAGATAAGTCAGGGCAGGAGCCAGGTTGACAGACCTAACTGCTAATTCAACTGTGCAATTCTGAAACACAAATTGGAAACCCTCTAGCTAGCACAGGTGCAGAAACCTACGGGCATTGTGCACCCGCTAAACAACTGAAAAGCACCGAGCTAGCAAGCCAGAAGATAAAATTGTAGATGTCAAAAGCAAAACCAGAAACCAGAAAAACTGTTGAAGTCACCGGAGTTCCGCACACCACCATGTTGGTGTGCATCCAGAGTGAACAAGAAGTCAATCGACCGCACCAACGTAGTTAGCGGTGGCCTCACTTAAGTCCGATCCGAAGGGAGGATTCCCGAAAGGACCTCTCTCACGTAGAGCCACACCGTAAAAGAAGGCCATGTCGAAACTCAAATCTGCCTGAGCAAGGTCCTGAAAGAGGTCAGGGGGCTCAGGCGGCTCAAGCGGTGGCACGATTGTCAGCCACAAAGAAATAAACCCTGAGCCGGGTTCACTGAATCGACAAAATCATTCGTAAAGTAAAATGACGGAGTTTCCCAATCGAGATCACCACCAGGCGAAGGCAATCCCGCAGCCGACTGAGCCTCGGGCACGGCAGCCACCCCCATGATCGAGACGCAAAGAACGAGGGAAAGGAGGAAAGGAATTCCCCACGGCCTGACTGTGGCAGGAAAGCCCTAGGGCGGCTTCCCACAACCGTAGGTCCTCTGGTCGTCCACGGGTGGTCCGGACACATGATTAGCCGACGGAGGCGAACCCCGCGGCTTCAGCGTGAAGCTGCCGTCGACAAAGTCTTCGTAGTCGTCGGTGTCGTAGCCGGTGAGGTCAACCGGCGCGATGGCGGCGTGGTTGACAGTCTGAACGAACCCAGGGAACTCACCGCCCGTCGTGGCAGTCACCCGCGCCGATTGAAGCGGCGCGTGCTTCACATCCTCCACCTGCGAGACAGGTATAGCAGGGGCCGGCACGGCGGATGCCGACGTGCCGCCGCACCACCTGCCGGAACCTGCTCCTCCGGCATCCCCGCTGCCGCGGGGCCGCACACCAGAGCCGATGCATGCGGCTCGAGAACCGCCTGTGGCGGGAATGATGCGTGGGTGTAATGTACCTTGCAGCTCGCCGCAGCATGGACCTCCGCGGCGAGATCGTCCAGCCGCTGATGAATGTCGTCACCCGCGGGCTCGTCGGCAGGCGGCTGCGGCTCCACCGTGAAGCCGTACGCGGGCATGTCGATCCCGCCCACCGCACCCGCACAGAGCACCGCAGGCGGCCCGTACGTAGAGGCCACAGTTGCAAAAGCCTCAGCCCCATCATCCGCCGCCTGCTGGAACAGGGCACACATGGCCAATGCACGCACCCCTCCGCGACCTCCTCGTCGATGGGAATGCAGAATGCCGCGGCCGAGTGCGGGGGATGCTGACGCCCGCCCAACGGACAGTCGCGGTAGAAGTGGTATAGCTCACCTTTACCCGCTTTCTCGCACCTCCCGCAGAAAGGCTTAGCCTTCTGGTCGTCGCGGTCGAATCCGACCGCCAGCACCGGATGTGTGCCAACACGGAACCCCCGCTGCGCACCGCGCTGCGGCTGCTGCCGCTGCTGCCGCTGCGGCTGCTGCCGCTGCTGCTGCGCCGGTGGCGCGTCCGTCCCGCGCTGCTGCCGCAACAAATCCTGAAGCTCGTTGATCTTGCTGAGGAGAGCGCCGTACTCCGAGCTGGAGAGCTGCGCGGAGACACCGTCCTTGCCCGAAACTGCCTTCCCCGTGTCTGTCTGCGCCCAAGCCTGAAAAATCTCCACTACAAGGGAGCGGAGAGACGCCAGAGATACGTGGGCTAGGTCAGCAGCCAGAGGGTACCGCACCTTGATGGCTATTACCCTTCGGGTGGCTTAAGCCACCCTAACAGCGATTTAGGGTGGCTTAAGCCACCTTAACGTTTTCAATTATTACGGGAGCTATCGGTACCGGAAGCTAGATATTTTTAGTTCAAAATGACGGCGACATTGTCTTCTTTTAGACAATATGTGCACTACTAGGCGAGCCCAAGTTCCCGGTGAGCAATTTTGGGAAGTATCCAAGAGGGTGCAACATTTCGTAAAATTTGAGCGATTTTCCCGGTTTTTGCATACCCATGCTACTTCAACCGAGATTTTGAGGGTCAAGATGACCTCGGATCAAAATTTTGGCAAGACACTGCAGAAAGAGCAGCTCGAGATCTTGACAACATGGGTCTCCAAATTTTGAAAGCGTCTTCGAGGAAGCCCCCGGTGAGCTAATTAGCTTAAGGTGGCTTAAGCCATCTTAAGGAAAATTGGGAAATACCCACCCTACTTCAACCGAGATTTTGAGGGTCAAGATGAACTCAGATCAAACTTTTGATAAGACATTGCAGAAAGAGCAGCTCAAGATCTTGACGACATAGGTCTCCAAATTTTGAAAGCACCGCCGAAGAAGCCCCCATGAGCCCTTTAAGTTAAGGTGGCTTAAGCCACCTTAAGCTGCGGGTAATAGGCATTGACCGCAGTGTAGAACACTGGATCTAGCCGGTTGTACAGGGAGAGCTTCCTGGTCTCCTCGGTGGGCGTCCAGTCCGTAGCTTTGTTATCCCGCACCAGACGTTGTTCCCGAGCTAAGAACCTAAGATGGGCTGCGGGTCAGTGTCTGCGGGATAACGCAACGCGGCGTGCTCCTCCTGGTGCGACTCACGTAGCGCCACCGGCACACAGCCCTTGACGATGTCCACCAGAGCCTGTCGCCCATCTCGGTCAGACGAAGCGTCGGTACCAGTCAGCCAGACGAAAGCGTTGCTGTGCTTCTCGATGACCAGAGCCAGAACGTCGTACAACAAGCCGTCCACCCTGCCCACCACACGAGCCAGGGTGTCGTCGAGGTCAAAGGAGGCCAGCTCCAGCCCAGCCGACCGAAACTCCGTACGTAGCTGCACCACCCGATCGGAAAGGAGGCCAGCGTCGTCCGTGCCGCGGAAGTGGTGCTTCTTGTCATCAAGGACATCCTCGCGGACACCCTTGGCCCATTGCCGGTGAAGACGAGCCTTGTAGACGTCGTCGACCAGCTTGCACTGCTCTTGCAGGTACCTCCTGGTCTCCACGTCCGCATCCTCGTTGGAAGCCGGAATGGGGGTCGGAACGCAGTTGGCGTACGCACCGTCGGACTGTTCCGAACCCTGTCTAACAGCCTCAGCGAGGCATCGATATCACTGTCCCTCTTAAGGGACTTCTTCGCTCGTGTAAGCATACCCATACTCCGAAAAGCCAGAGGGGAGGTGGTACGCATTCGCGCGGTTGGGTGTTGTAGCGGAAAAATGGTAAAGCGCAGCAGCGGAGAGGAGCGAATAGAGCGAAGCGGCAAGGGGCACTCGAAGATGTCGTCGAAGTCGAAGGTGTCGCGAACACCAGCCCAAAGAACAGTAACCAGCAGGGCCAGTGCCGGTGCAAAACTGAATAATCTGAACATTGCTAGGACTAGTCCGTAACGAGGCGCGGTCCCCATGGCCGCCACTTCACGGGGAGACGACTCACCCCCCTTAGGTTGGGTAGAGTAGCCTCTTCTGTCACCCCTCGCCTTGAGGTGCCACGTCAGCAGTCACCATCTTGCAGTTCCCTCCGATAATCAAACACACACAGTATTTTATTATCTCATCTTAGCCTTCGTTTCTGCAGCGTCCGGCTGTTTCCGCTGTTTGGCTTGACGAATATATGATATATATATATATATATTAGTCCTTCCATCACCACTCCCAGTCGCTTACCGCAAACAACTCATACCATAATTCCTAGTCGCACCCAAACGCGCCCGTGCGCACCACCTCTCCAAGCGGCCGTTTAGCCAATCATGGCCAAATCAGCAACTGGAATAAAAACGTGGATGGGGCCACGACCTATTGGAATATCCTAGTTCACCAGATATCAGAAACTCCCGAACAGTGTGGATAAACTCTCAAGATAAATAAACCCTAAGCTAGATATACCCGGAACGGTCTCGGACAGTTTCGGAGTCTAGCCTACCTGTGACACCGCGTGTGTCACAGCACGAACCTATAGATCAGTCAGTAGTCCAGTGTTGGCCTAGGAGTCTGTCATAGGGGCCTGCACCGGGACTCCCGGTCAGGGCTGCCTATACAGATTTCAACAATTCCTTTGTTTAGTATTTCAACTAAACTAATAAAACTACATTTGAATTATGATTCCTAATGGTACCCTACCTTGATTGCTTGCAATGTTGATAGCATCTTAAATAGTTAGGCAAACAATTGACAATTTTTAATACCTTCGATCTACAATTGGTGTTTTGAGTGCAGTTCATTTCTACAATTACATTACATTGTTAATTACACTCACTTCATTATTAATATACTATATTTTGAAAATAAGCCCGATTCATTGAGATTATTTTAAACTGCCTAATGATACTACATTTCGGAAATTATGGTTCCTAATGGTACCCTACCTTCATCGCGCTTCGTCGTGCGATGTTCCTGGTCCGCTCTCATAAAAGATTGGGCAAACATTTGACAATATGTTAATACCGGTCAATCTACGAGGTGTTTGGGTCTGTTCATTTGTAATTACCAATAATGCATCACACTCGCTTTGCATAATGCATGCCACTCCTTCTAAACTTTTAATTTTGTCAACATTCTTAATTGCAAGATGGATGACAGAAAGAGTGATATGAGGGTATATATATAATGGATATATATACACGATAAAGTCACAGAATCACACAGTGCCGGGTGCTCGGAAACGGAATAGCATTAAACTGGGAAGGCAAACATACGGACTGTCTAACTAGAGAAGGCTAACGTGACGGAGACACGGTCACGGGTGACACATGCCACACACGATGAGGGGTGAAGCAAGGAGAAGCAGGCCCCCATACAGTGGGGGGGAAATCGGCTTCCCCGTGACACCACCTCACCCCGAAGGTGTGAGTGGCAATCCCAGAGCAAGCAAACCCTAAAACCTAAACCCAATGTTACTTAATGTCAGAGTTCAAGGGCCCATTGCAGCCAGCTAACAGCTGGCAAGATGCGGTGAAACTCTGTACTAAGCTAATTGTGGCTAAGGTGAAGGCTAGTTCCAGGCTGGAGCTTGGCGGCCAGTTGAAGTGCCGATTGAAGGAATCCACGGTGTCGAGCGGTAAGCCGGCCAGTCCTCATCGTCGTCAAGGACAGCATGCATGGCGACCGGCTCTGCCTCATAGGTGAAGTCTCCGCTCGCGGGGTGCGAAGCCATGTCAGCGGGATGCGGCTTCGCCGCCGGCTCGGCAACATCGGCATCGGAGTCCGCCGCGGCGTGATCGAGCGGCGGAGGCGGGTCAGGGACAGGAGCGATGAAGGTCATTAACGACCCGGCCGGCTCAGGGTCGGCCGGTGCGGGGTCGGGCTGCTCGTCCGTCACCACCACAGACTGCGCGGAGGCACCACCAGCTGCCACCCTGCAGGGACGCTATGGCCGATGCAAAATCTCGCGGCAGCGGTCGATTGCCCACGGGCAGAGCCGAGGGAGGCGCACGTGTGGGGGAGAATGCCGCCACGCAAGTGCAAGGGCACAGGCCCTTAGTCCCAGGGTGAGGGTCAGTGAGGCCCCACAGCCGCGGAAACAGGTGATGCATGGGAACCCGACACCCTTCCACCTCTTCAGCGGTGAGCCAGGGGGTCCACCCGCCACTCACCAACACACTTGATGCTGTAGCCGGGCTTCTTGTCCACGGTGACGGAGTTGAAGGTCGGCTGCTTCTGTCGATCACCACCACCACCACCACCAGACGAGGAAGTGTCGGCGGGGGTGGCAAATGCCAACTCCTCCTTCCACACCGTGCGCACACGCAAGCACAGTGTGGAGAAAGAGAAGGGGGCACCAGCTCGAAGGTCGCGGATGACGTTGACGTACAACGGGTTCACGAAGGGCGTCTGCTTGGCGGAGTCGGCGAGGATGTGCCAGAGGTCTCTGGCGCGCTTGGACTCGTTGTAGTCGGGGTTGATGCGGGCGTGCTTGTCGCCCAAGGTGCGGACGGTCGTGAGCTGAGGGGCGGGGTCCTTGTGCATGCTCGTCGATGATGACGGAACGCATCTTCACCCAGTAGCGGTCGGTGTCGGAGTCAGGGACGCCCTCGACCTCACACCGTAGTCGCTGGAGAATGTAGCGGCCGTCACCAGGATGGGTCGGAGCGCGCAGCCTCGGAGTAGAGGGACAACGCCGTCCCACGAAGTAGGACTGGAAGGATCGTGAAGATGATCTCGTTGAGAACGACGTGGTAAAAGTCGTAGTCGTGCTCGAGGTCGAGGAGCTTGGAGAACTCCGTGAAGGACACAAGGTACAAAACATGCCTGAAGGCAGCGAGCAAAGCAGTAAAATCGGTGTCTGCGGAGTCGTTGTCAAGGGTAAAGCCATTCTTAGGGTTAGACCCCCCAGGACGCAAAATGGTGACGATGTCGGTGGAGTACGTGAAAGCGTAAGACAATTGCTCAAGGTACTCGTCCTCCCTCCCCTCCTCCACCGGCGTGGACAAGAGGACCGACGGGTCGTTGAAGAACATGACAGGCGTGGGCGAAGGACGCAATGAGGAAGGACGCGAACGTAGGGACGCGGTAGAAACAATACGTCTCGGTCGTGTCGGACCCGGTGTCGTAGTGCCAGAATTTCCAGGGGGTGGAGAAGGAGTAGCACTAACCCGTCGTGCCGATCGAAGCGCCTCTGCGAGGGTTGATTGGCGTTGTTGAGACATGGGAAGGAAATGACCGGCCAGGGTGAAGGAACAAAAGGGAAAGAGGGAATTTTGGCCGAAGGAAACCGTGGAAAACCAATCTCGTTGACGGTAGGCAGCCCACGATGTGTCGTCTTAAGGAAATCGGTTGCGGTGAATGCGCTCAAACCGGAAGGTACTTAGAGGGAACTTTAGAATTGGCGAATAGCCAAAGCGATGCTAGAAACAGCAAGTGAAGGCAGTGGGGACCCGAGAGCTGACGGAACAAACGGATCACTAGACTCGTATAGATGGACATAAATACTGAGTCTAGGTCACTAGCTGTACACCGAGAATGACACACTGGATATGACACCTGACTGTACAAACTAGTCAGGCTGTCATTTCCAGCACACCACCTCATTTGAGGTGCACAGCTTGTGACAACACACCACCCTAGCTACTAGAGTTTACTGAAAGAAATGTAAGTTGTCAACTCTAGGAGCTAGCTAGGTCTCAAGATGTGGTTGAGTGCCAAAGCATAAAGTACATGCTAGGATGAGCTGTGAGCAACGAGATAAAAAATAATAATACGTCTCCGATCACAAATTCTCTTTGCCAGCAAGTGGCTGGGAACGTGCAAAGACTCCCCCGGTCTGCATGCTAGATCCAAGCAACTTATTTGAAGAATGCCCCGCCGGTCGATGTAGCGTTTGCTGTCTGTTGCACTCTGAAAAGGGATCTCCGCCCATGGATTACGTGCCATAAAAAAACAAACGCTGCCCGCAAGTGGCTGGTGACAACAAGATAAATATGCCAAGATAAAACCCAACTACAGCAATTGGCTGGCATCCATAGCTACGCCCCGCCGGTCAGTATAAAGAAAATTAATAATCATCGGAATAATACTCGTCGTCAACATACTCGTCAAAATGCTCAGCGAACTCCTCTGACGCACCACCATACTCGTGAGAGTCGTAAGCCCCTGCGTCCCAGGCTGCCCACTCCTCTGGGGTGTACTCATCATCGTGCTCTTCCCCTTCAGCGAAAGCTGACTCCGGAAAATTGTCACTAGCTGGTCCACCTCAGATGAGGTGGTGTGCTGGAATTGACACTACGACTAGTTCGTACAGTCTAGTGTCATTCCTGTATGTCATCTTCGGTGGTCAGCCTGTGTCACTCATCTCGGGTATATATCGTTTGTATATCCGAGTTTAGTGATCCGTTGTTTCACCGTCGGCAGCGGGTCCCCACTGCCTGTTCAGCTGTTTCCAGCAAGCGAGCCGATGCCTACCGAAACACCACTTAGCGTGAAGTGGGTCGGTAACCTGACAGAAAGAGTGATATGAGGGTATATATATAATGGATATATATACACGATAAAGTCACAGAATCACACAGTGCCGGGTGCTCGGAAACGGAATAGCATTAACACCGTAAAGGCGAATTCGTTTTTAGCAGTATGGGATCAATATGAGGGCGGAAACATCCATAACTACCACGGTAGTCAACAATTGGATATTTAAGAAGTATTAGTGTCCATATTGGGGACTTGGGCGAGGTCCCTCAACCCTTCAATGCCCATCAAACTCGGTTTATCGAGTGGAGGACTTTGTGGAAAGTGCAGGGGTGTTCTGCTGCCAGGTGACAAAAGCGTACTCTATGGAGAGTCGTGCTTGCTGGAATCTGTATAGGGAGCCCTGACTGGGAGTCCCTGTGACAGACCCCTAGACCAACTCTGGACTGCTGACTGATCTGTAGGCTCGTGCTGTGACACACGCCGTGTCACAGGTAGGCTAGACTCCGTTACCGTTGCGAGACCGTTCGGGGTATATCTAGCTTAGGGTTTATATTATTAACGAGAGTTTATCCAGACAGAGTTCGAGACCCTCTGATATCTAGTGAACTAGGATATTCCGGTAGGTTATGGGCCCACCACGCTTCCACTGAACTAGGATATTCCGGTAGTGCGCTCTAAAGGCTTCAAATCAAGGATATGGTATTTTCCCCCATTGGTATATACCATGATACGTCATCGCCCACTCATAACATCAAGTCAATAATGGTGGCATGTTCATGGCGCATGCCCAAAAATGCCCCCAACAGCTGTTCAACAGAATTTCCTTAAGTATGGTGATGATGGGTCACATATATTCATGTGTGCACATACAACAAGGATAGGTATCGATATTCGATAGTTGCGATAGCATCGATTAATCGGTATATTGTTATTTATCGATACGAAATTTGTGCCTATCGAAATCGGTCGATACGTAGGGCTGTTTATTCACTATTGATCGATATCTTTTGGGAACTTTCGAAATTGATCGATACCTGGCGTGTACCTATCGAAATCGATCGATTGTTCAAATTGTAGGTGCACTGATCGGCTATTATCGAAATATCAATTAATCGATCCTGAAAATCCCTAATCTGAGCTTGGCATTCGCTATTAACTTGTTATGATGGGAAACGATATTGATACCCGATTGGACGATTAGCGATAGCCGATCGGGAGTACAGTAGTGTTCGAAACTAGGACTCCGATCGCACATTGGATCGATATTGGTTATGTGTACCCTGCAAGCCTGCATATTGTGTAGTTCTTGTAGTAATTCAGCTCACGTGAGGACTTATCGATACATCGATATATCGATAGTCACTTGAGGGAACTTATTTATTGATTAGCTTAGCAGAGTTATTCATATTGATCGATAAGTGACAACAAACTATTGTGATTTATCGATAAATTAGCTCACTTATCGTTATTTATTGATATCCCCGAGGACTTATTGTTATTGATCGATACTCGGACGTTACCTATCGAAAACTATCGATATGGCCTAAAACTTTCGATACCTATCCTTGACATACAATGCGAGTGATAATGAAGTGTCATATCATCCACCTAGTTCCGCAATATAAGATATGCGAAGAATCGTGGCAAATGGATGTCTAGAACTTGAGTTATTGCCGAAAACGTGAAAATAAGTTCCTAGAAAACAGGATCAGTATGAGCAGTATGGCAATTCGCCCTTAAGGTGTTAAACTGGGAAGGCAGACATACGGACTGTCTAACTAGAGAAGGCGAACGTGACGGAGACACGGTCACGGGTGACACATGCCACACACAGTGAGGGGTGAAGCAAGGAGAAGCAGGCCCCCATACAGTGGGGGGGAAATCGGCTTCCCCGTGAATGGAACCTATTCACGATTGCCCGCATCACATTTTGTATGGTGATTTCAGATTGATTTTTCCCCACTTGTACGTTCACGTACCCCCTATATTTAATTATTCCAAACCGCGACGCGAACACCCTCATACCGAATGCGGGCCCTACGGGTAGTAGCTAGTTTTTTTGTATAATTTTAAATTTATTAATTATAGAGATAGTAGTAGCTAGTGATGATGATGTATGATCAGCAATCCGAATGATCGGAATGGTTTCAAGTTCTGTTTCTGGCGTGTGGGGTTTGTCTCGTCGTCGTGCTGAAATTGGGATATTGGTTGACGGGTTCGAACGTCTGCGTCTCCTTGGTTCAGACGTCAGGGTTGAAAACAACTTTCCCTCTTCGAAGTAATTTGCGGTTGGATGTTGATAGACCATTTTGTTTATTAAGCTCTGTCATAGATTTGGCTTACAGCTTTCTGTTGCTGTCATTTCGGTGGGCACGGAAAATAAGCGGAGACACTCGTAAACACTAGCCCTTGTGAGCCTGTGACCACACAATGGTGTTCAAGGTAACTGTTTCCTTTTGCAAACATCAATTTCGTAGCTTTTTTTGATAGTGTTCTGTCTGACATTTGCTGTGTCCACCCGTCTCCCTGGTTGTAGGTCGCGGTCATTTACTTCAGCCGGCGTGGACGCCTGGTCACCCTCGCAAACGTTATTGCCGAGGGTGCACGCTCGGTGAGATAAAAAAAAAACATTACTTGTCATGGATAGGTTTTGCAATTGTGACAGCAGCTTGCTTATCGTGTATTTGTTAGTTCGAGCGGGTCGCACTTGGGCGTCTCTGTGTATCTCGCTCACGGGCGCGTTAAAACCCCGCTCAAGTACCCTTCTAAGCGTTTTCCTGTGAGCCACTCTGTAAATCGACTAGATATAGCGACGGGTATTTGAAGAGAACGTCCATTCCACGCGATTGTAGCTGCCTTTTTCAAATCTGACATTCTCAAAGTGACTTGTAACAGTGTTTTGCTCGGATACGCTGGCTCTGGGTCGCAGGGTCTTGTCTGAAATTATTTGCTTATACGCAGGTTGAAGGTGCCGATGTTGTTGCATATCGTATTCGTGACCCTGTCAACGGGGATGTGCCAGATCAGGTACGGCCGTGTGAGCAGGCAAAGGGCGCGACGTTTATTGTATATTTCGCTCTTCAAGCACGGAAGTCTGAGGTCTCAGTTAAGATTTTATCTGAGTATGGTAACCTGTTTGCGCAGTACGACGAAGGTGTGCTGGACGCTCCGGTGGTGACTCCTCAAATAATTCAAGAGGCAGACTGCATAATTATTGGTGCACCTGGCCGTCAAGGGGGGCTCTGCGCTGAAGCAAGGTTCCTGTTGGACTCACTTGCAAATTTCCAGACCAGCGGATGCCTGCTCAAGGTGCGGCGATAGAAGCTTGGCAATTTCTACTGTTAACTATCTGTCGCTTTCTTATTGAAAGAAACTTATACAAAATGCTTTACCAGGGGAAGGTGGCAAGCGCATTCACGAGCGTCGGAGGCGTGGGCCGAGGTTATGGGGGTCACGAAGCGATTCTTCAGTCCTTGCACGCAACGTTCTTCCAACACGGCATGGTGTGTGACCCCGGGTCATTTGGGCTCGACGGTTTTAGCATATCCTACATTTTGCCGATGCTGCTGCCTTCCTTACATAGAGCCCCTAAATCCTTGCGTACTAAGATAATCATTTTGAAGAGAACTAGCGTCCGCTCCAGTGTTATCCACAGACGGTGCGCGGTGCGGGATCGCAGTTTAGGACGGTGTCAACGACACCTGGTGTTTACTTGCTGTTTACTAGTCTCAGAAGTTATGCCTCTGTGCTGACCGAGTTGGGTCGAATTATGGGGTGGGATCCTCTGCCAGATTCCCGTTGGTGTGCCACCGAGCGCGGTAATGGAGGATGCCATTCTAGCTTCGCCATTCGGGACCTGTATGGCTGGAAAGGCGCGCAACGATAGATCCGGAGGATCTCGACTACGTTCACTCAGCGAGAGTGAGGTGGGCTGTCCTCTTTGATTTGCTCACTTGTGTGAGGGACCGTTCTGAAAGTTACTGTCCCGACATCTTCAAAACAACGATAAGCGCAAGAGTCGGGAACCACTCCCTTGTGCTCCTTGTACAACCCCTGCTTGGTTCACAGCTGCCCTGGACGAGTCTTTTACCTACGTTTGTCTGTGTACGTATGAACCATATGGAAAACAGAATTTCATCACAAACACACGCACACCGCATAACCCGTTGCCATTTTTTCATTTTTGAACATACGAAAAGAGTGGTCAGAATATGTTCGCTTATGGCAGTGCCAGGTGAAACTTTTGGCTGTTGCGGGCTGCTTGCATAGGAATGTCAATAGCTTCACTCACAGCTATGCATATTCGCTTTTCGACAGGTAAAGCTGGCCTACTCACAAGGAGAGTGGGCTGCACAAGTCGCCAAGCAGCTTCACGACACCGGCGACGAATAGGGAACTAATTTGAATGAAAATTTATGCCAGTATGTGCTATTTCGGTTCGACTGCAGACAGTAAGGTCACGGCTGTCTCTTCCGAGGACGCGCACACTCACTCAAATAATTCCTTTCTCAAAAATCGTTGTTGTGAGAAAATAACTAAGATTATTGTACAACAGCTACCACTTTCGGTCACACAAGACAATGCGGAAGAAACCATATTAACCAAGAAGAAAAAATGTCCTGAGCTCAAGCCTGCAAGTCTGGAAGCCTCTCTTGTTGGACACACGGAAGTTCTACATATACTCTTTACTACCTTCAAAGAGAAAACTATCTCTTGACTACAGCATCAACTGACCTTCCTGCAAGACGTGTGCACTTCATCGTTCGTTTTTCCTTTTACCTCCCTAGTTACAAAAATATGTGAAACTTATAGTATCTAGCACTGTATCCCAGAACTCGACAATGCTTCGTCTTTCTTAACTTTAATGAAAGGTCGTGACCATTTATATCTACACTGGCTGGCCTCTAATCTGATTTCCGATTCTTGGGTCAGCACCTGTCTTCTTCACCACAGAGAAGAAAAATACTTTGTTTGGGTTTGGGATGTTTGCAAGGGACCTGAGCTCTCTCACACAGATGTGTAGACTTAGAAATGTGGCAAGTTTTAATTTCATTCCTCTAGCTGCCCGCAGCTCAGCTGTGTGCACTGTACAATTCATTGCACCAGAAACACAACCCAGTAGTAATATGCTTCCCTTCACTTTTTCCCTTGACTTTTACTTTTGGCACTTTCAGATATTTTATTTTTAGCAAAGTTTTTTTTTATGCACTAAGAAATGTGCCTAGATAGAAGAAATTGTTTCCCTCTGCCCTGGTATTCCAAAGCACTTTCAGGCAAACATGCTATTTTATCCTAGAGCAAAAGGTGATGTCTGTGCGGTATATTGCATGTCATAAAAATAACGAGGTGTATTGATGATTAACTGAATGACTTGTGATTGTTTTGTGAAAAACGAAGTTGAAAAGTGCGAACAGTAAAAGGTGCTGTGAAAGGTGCGAACAGTAAAAAAGTCCCGGTTGTACTGATTTTGAAGAGAACATTCAATCCCGGAATGTCGGCGCACTAGCCAGATGCCAGAAATTCGGGCATGGAAACTGCCAAGAAGAATTTTAAGCAAAAAGCAGTGCAATATTCCGTCCCCGACTAGTGAGGTACAAATTGCTCTCGTGACAAAGTGCTTTATAAGATTGCGTCCGTTGCACCGCTTTTCTTTCAAAGCACTTTTATAACACCAAAAGTTCGTTAGGCATAGCATCGGCTGTGCTTTGTTATAACATTAAATAACATTCGGTGCTTGTATAACCTGACCATCACAGGCTCATAAGTTTCCGATTTTGTTTGACCCGTCTGACACACACATGTTATGGGACGTGGGTTTGAAGTTGCCAGTCACAATGGTATAAGCTGATGTGCCATTTTCGCTCTACATGTGCCATAGATTCTTATTGGGGAACTGCTTGCTTGCGTTCTAGTTTTAGTGGAGCAATCTTCCAGGCATGCATTTTTGTGTATTCGCAGGAGATTAGGTCTCACAGATATCATACTCGTTTCTTCATATTATCTCCTACTGCTGAACTACCTGCAGCTTGTTTAACCCTCTGTTTGTGGGTGGTGCATCAATATGGCAAGTAATTGATCCACCCAGAATCATTGCACAGAGAATGACCGGCGTGCCATGTCGTCACTTTCGGCGGAGTTTTCTATACAAATCTTGAATGCATAGTGGTGCATCCATTCGCAGCCTTCTCCCCAAAAGTGGCGTAAATGTTTTGAAATTTATATTTCCTAAGGAAGCGATGTCCATTTTTATGAAGGTACCATGTATGGCTGCCCGGAGATTTTGAAGCCACTATGAAAGATTCCACGCCAGGACATCAAGCATACTACAGTGGTGCTGCTTTCTCACTTGCTACATCAGTGCGCCACAGGAATTGGGCGTCTGCGGGATGCTATTCCCACTGCGGGGTGTGAACGAAGATGGCGTCCAGGCAGCTGCGATAGGATCTATGCCCTCAAGGACTTCCTCAGGACCTCAAATTATCAGCGGCGCTTACGAGCTGGGGATGAGGCTCATCTTCCAAGCCACCCTCAAGCATCCAGCTGGACTTCCAGAAGGTGTCTGCGTCCTGGCTATTCAGGGTCAGGTCAGAGCACTCCAAGTTTGCAATGTGCAGGTCGATCAGCCAGCCTGCCCCGTACTTGACGAGCAGCAGCATGAACGGCCACACAAACCACAGCTGCACGCGGAGCAGTCAGCCCAAGAGCCCCATGTCCCCTCATTGCCTGTCTTGACCAGTGTCCTAAGCTAGAGGTCTCCATTCTAGTGCCCCCAATTCTAGTGACCGGAGTTTTGTGTCATGTTCTGGCTCCTTCCGTCATTTTCTGCCATCCGCCATTCTATGTTCTCCATATGGCGCGATCACAAGCGTACAATCATTTCTCACGTATCAGATGTTCAACAACAGCACGGCACGTGATAACAAACAAGAAGGGCGCGCAGAGACCCCTTGATTGGCCCACACGGACACGTGGCGGTGTGCTGGCACGCGGCTTGAAGGCGCCGCGGTGGTTGCATGAGGGCCTCGAGGGACCGTGACATTAGCTTCGCGCAAGAGGCGGGTCTATGTGGGGCAATCCGCCCCATCATTCTACCGCGCAGCTCAACTGGGGTATCCTATGATGTGCCAGGCGCTGAGAGGCGGGCCCCTCTCGGGAGCACCGCCAGGTTGATGCGAGACTCTCGGGGGCGCCTGCATCCATAAGCCAGGGGGCACCTGCGAGCACGCCAGGAGTAGCTCCTCCACGTCGTCGTTCGGGCACGCAGCGCACTTATTGCCGCCTGTGCAAGAGCTCACACCGCCCTCCTTCCGTCAGAGACCTCATCCGCCCACGACTTGGACCCAGCCCACGGCGGAGAGTGCTAGAGGTCTCAGAAGCTGGGATAAACCTCCGTAAAATCGTCAGGCGATGAGTCGGGCCAATGCGCGACCGCCACGGGACTGGCCGTGCGTGAGAAAAGCAGACGACATCGCGCTCTCTGGGGCTACTGCACGCAGTGACAGGGCAGGATGCTGCGCTCCTCACCGACTTCGAAATACTGCATTCCAGCCACCAGGATGGCCATCATAGTACTGATCATGGATGACGCCACCCAGATGTTGTACGTGCGCGTGACTTGATTCGCCTGCGTCTCATACCCCCCCGCCCCATTCTCTGCCGAGCAAACCGCGCAAAACCACTTTTGCTTGCGTGCCCTCCCGGCGCCCATCCACCAGGCACTCCCGTCCCATGGGGCCAAATTCCCCAATATCCTGACGTACACTCTGGCCGAGCAGGGGCGCAGCTTGCCAGGAGGCACATGATCAGTAGGGATAGGGGGCGCAGCTTGCCCAGGAGGCACGTAGTCAGTAGGGATGGGCGCAGCACTTGGGAGGCACGCCGATCAGTAGGGATGGGCAGCTTGCAGGGCACATGATCAGTGCTGGGGATGGGGCGCAGCTTAGAGCACATGATCAGTGAGTGGGGCGCAGCCTGCAAGAGGCTGCAGTCAGTGCGGGATCAGAAGCAGCTTGCCGAGCCTGCGATCAATGGGATGGGCGCAGCTTGCCAGGAGGCCTGCGATCAATGAGGATGGGGGCAGCAGCTTGCAGAGGTGAAGCGTCTCGGTAGGAATGGGGCGCGCGCAGGAGCACGTTAGTAGGGATGGTAGCAGCTTGCCAGAGAGCCTGCGATCAGTAGGATAGGTGGCGCAGCTTGCCAGGCACATAATCGGTAGGAGGCGCAGCTTGCTGGAGGCGCGCACGATCAGTAGGATAGGCGCCGCTTGCCGAGCACAGTCGAAAGCAGGATGGGCAGCTTGCCAGTAGAGCCACGCGATCAGCGGATATGGGCGTATTGCGAGAGGAGATTGACTGATCAGTAGGATGAGAGGCGCAGCGCTTGCCGAGCTGGTCGGCGTGCCGCAGATGGGGCGCGGCTTGCGAGCCACATGATCAATGCTGATCGTGGCGCCAGCTTGCAGAGTACGATCAATGCGGGATGGCGCAACATGACGCGATCAATAGAGTCGGGCGCGTATGTGCAGGAGGCCACATGATCAGTAGGGATAGGCGCAGCTTGCCAGGAGGCACATGATCCCAGTGAGTGGGGGCGCAGCTTGCCAGGAGGCACGCGATCAGTAAGGATAGGGGTCGCAGCTTGCCAGGAGGCACACGATCAATAGGGATAGGGGGCGCAGCTTGCCAGGAGGCACACCTGCGGCCCGCAGAAGCTAAGGGCGACGATGCCAGCCACCTGCACCCCTGCCAGGCACCCGATGGGCACCGCCTGCACCAATAGGAACCCCTCCACGCCGCAGAACCACATCTGCAATTCCGTGAAGAAGGTGAGCGCCAGGTCCGTCACAAACGCCAGCACCATGCAAGTGCCGATCAGTCCTCGTTGCCCGGGTGGCGGCGGGTTGCGCAGAACCATGGGGGCGACCCAGCCCCAGACGGCATTGCCCCCGGCCTGCCGGGGGAGGTCGCGGACGTGCTCGATGGTGAGGCAGGTCCGCGACGTGAAGCTGCTGCGCCGCTCGATCAAGCCGCCCTCCCGCACCGTCCATTCCGTCTGTGGCGCCAGCCCCGGCTGCAGCAGCGCTGGTACCGAGGGTGGGCTCGTGGGCCGATTCGGACCCCTTGAGAGGGGAGCGTATGCCACGCGGGTCAGGTCCTCGTGGGATCCCCTCCGCTGATATCCATAGGGTGCCTCAGGCTCACCGTGCCGACCCTGCACCCAGCCCCCTTCCGCCCTCCCCCACCGCTCTTCACGCTTCTACTTTCGTCTCTTCCACGCTCGCCAGTTCCATGCCCCATATATCACCGCCACCCGGTCATCACTTTTGTCGCCAGTCGACGCCCCTGCTTCACTGTTCCCCCATCTCTAAGCTATTCTGCTGGTCTCCAGCCCTGGATTCACTGCCGGCAATCCCATCCCCCCTTCCTCTTCTCCAGGCCCCCGACTTCACGAGGTGAGATAGATCTTCGCAGCCGCCGCTCCCAGACTACTCTTACAATCCATCAAACACACACACCAGCTATTTGTTGCTTGGCACCGCCGCCCGCCGACGTTCCAGGGATATCACCCTCACGCTCTGCGCTCTGCGGCAGCGCACAGGCGGAGCGCTCGCTACTTCAGCTGGGAACGTGCCAGGCCTCTGCGGAGAAAGGGCTGTGCGCAACCCGCGTTGAGATAGAAAAAGGCGTCCGGAGGCCGGCGAGCTTGAGGCCATGACATACGCGGCTGCAGGCTCTCAACTCTTCGGGCTCAGGCGCCTTCCATTTCCGTACTATAGGTGTGTGTATGCTTATCCTTGCGACTCCTTTGGCACCCCGAAGCCACAGGAGACTGCGTACTATGGGTACTATAGGTGTGTGCGTGCGTGTTTTCTTTGCCAACCTCCCATTTGCTGTTCTGCAAATTACCACTTGCTCTCGTCCAACCCTGCACCCGCACTCCCCTAGCGGCCCAGTTTGCTCCCCACCAACCCCGCTCCCCCTTGCTCTCCCCACTGGTGATAGGCGCAAGCGCAGGGGCCCGGCGCACCCTCGGGTTGATCCAGGACATGAGCGAGGACTTGGTGTAGGAGTTGCTCGGCAGAATATCCGGAGACGGGAATCGGAGTCCGGGGAGGCCGTCTGGCTGCGGGCCGCGATGAGCTTCCGACTCACCCCCTGCTGCATACTCCGTGTCCCGCGACTTCACTTCGCACAGCCGAGAGTCGTTCGAGGTGCCCGTCCCCGGAATGACCCACCCTCCAGCCCAAGGGCCGCACCCACGTGGCACCTTGCTCTCAGCTTCGGCCTCGGCCTCCTTTTCCCTCGGGTTGGCCAAGGTGTTCAGCCGCTGGTGCACAGGGCGGTCCCCCTCCATCTGCGCCCCCATCTCTGGCAACATCGGCGCCACCAGCGCACTGCTACTGCCGCGCCTGTCCGAGGGGGGGAGAAGAGGGCAGGTGTGGGTGGGTAACGAGTCCATCTCAGCTCGGCGGCATCCCCGGGGGGGAGGTTCCTGCTCGGGGATGTCAGCAGGCGAGCACAGGTACCACGATTTCAAGCTGCGATGCGCGCCTGGTCCAGCACTGGACTCTCCCAAGGTCAACGACAGAGACAGCGCAGCGTCTCCAGCAACGGAGCACCTCCCGCAAGTGACGCAAGTGACGGGCATTTCAGAGACACGAATTCCTGGATCAGTCCCGGAGGCTGCAAATGATCGCAGTGAGGGGAGAGGGGGGACAGTGGGGATGAGGATTCGGAGCGATGGTAAGAGAGAGAGAGAGGAGGCGCGCCTGCTGCCCTCGCCAGGCTGCAGGCCCCCCATGCCCACCGGGCGACCGAGGTCGAGGCTGCTATTCCCCGGAGTCCCAGCGCGCATCATCTCCTCCGGGATCGGGTGCTTGAAGTCCTTGAAGTCCTTTGCCGGCAGCGAGGTGGTGCGGCCAGGGGGCATTGCCGCCGCCGCCACCCCTCCATGCATCCACGAATGCGAAGATGACGGCGGGGACGGCTGTGGGGTCCCCAGTGTTGGAGTTACGGCGCCTCCGGTGGTAAAGGGCGCCTGCGAGGGGGCAAGGCAGCGGCAAAATCGGGGGCAGGGCACGGGGATAGGTCAACCAACCGACACAGCAAAGCAAAGCGGCCAAGAGCTTCCAGCAAGTGGCTGGATCGACACAGCAAAGCAAAGCGGCCAAGAGCTTCCAGCAAGCGGCTGGATCGACACAGCAAAGCAAAGCGGCCAAGAGCTTCCAGCAAGCGGCTGGATCGACACAGCAAAGCAAAGCGGCCAAGAGCTTCCAGCAAGTGGCTGGGATTGACACAGCAAAGCAAAGCGGCCAAGAGCTTCCAGCAAGTGGCTGGATCGACACAGCAAAGCAAAGTGGCCAAGAGCTTCCAGCAAGTGGCTGGATCGACACAGCGCCATGGGTCCCATCCTTCTCCGCACATATGCCGAGGGTGGCTGACCCCCAAGAAGCACCCCAGCGGGGAGCATGTTGGCATAACGCGCAATAGCATGCAGGCCTTCAGACTCGAGAGTGGTCGAGGACTCCAGGCTCGATGGTGATGAGCTGGTTGCACAATGACCAGGGCTGATCGTAAGCAGACACAACCCACAGTCATAATCGTCCGTCCATCGCTGATATTCCTTGCGTGTCTTGGAGCTGACATTGGGCTGACACGGCACGGCACGGCACGGCAGCGCATGCACACTTCACGGAGGATGATATAGCTTAAATACCGTCTTCAGGGGGAGCTATTGGAAGACGCCCCTCGAACAGGCAGCCGCCAGGCATTTCTTCTGAGGGCCTCGCACGCGATTGTGAGGCGGGGATGCAACAATCTGGAGCCCCCTCGGTGCTCTGCGCTTCACCGTGCGGGGTGGCGATGGCTGACCCCGGGAGAGGGGGCTCTACCGGTGAATATGGCGCCTTCGCGATGGGGGCGTGCTTGGGGGGGGGCCTCGGGGGCAACGGCTGAGAGCCCCGCAAACCAGCGCTAGAGGCCAAAGTTCCAGGGGCAGGCAGATGGTTGCTTGGCCCTGAGACCATAGTCTTGGATAGCATGAGGGTGATGCGCGGGTGGCAGCTGTCCACAGACGCCGTGATGTAGAGGACGCTCAATGCCACCTCTGAATCGCCCACCACGCCCTATCACCCCCTTAGGCTCTCCCTGGTGAAGCAAATTCGAACATGACCATTCAATGCGTGCACAGGGCAGCCCCGCACCCTCCTGCAGGCGGAGGACTCAGAGCACAGCCTGTTTCCTGCCACACTGAACGGATACCACCTGAACACCTACAGCGGCTGTGCCCACTATGCCCACCCTTGTTGTATACCCCCGTATGACGCGCTTGATTATTCGATATTCGCGCACGAGCGGTCCGTGAGGAGGTGTGAGACAAGGCCCGAGGGAGCGCACCGCTCGGGCGTAACTTGGGGTTGGCAATGTTGCGGATGAAGTCCAGTAAGGGGGGCAGCGTGGTGTCGAGGCGAGTTCGGCGGACGCGGCGCAAGCGGCAGTTGAGGCCCGCAGCGATGCGCGACCACACCACTGAGCCAAGCTCCGCACGCACCAGTGCCATCACCGGGTCCGCCGCCCCGAGCAGCGCCAGCGGCAGCTTGTACGTGCCTTCCCCTGGCCGTGCGCACATCGCCCCCCCGCCTCTGAGCATTGCGTGCATCGCCCCCGCCTCAGGCATTGCGCTGTCCCGCACCCAGCCTCTGAGCAATGGTATCGCCCCACGCCTCCCAGAGCATTGCACTTTATCCACTTCCCGCCTCTGAGCATTGCGTGCATCACACCCCCGCCTCTTCAGATGTTCCACGCGCGCGCCGCATTGCCACATTGGGAGGCCGCAATAGGCGAAGCCCGCGCGCCCTCGTAGCCCATCTCTGATGTGCGAGGCCCCCACACATCTCCGGTCCATTGGTTTGCAGGGGGTAGGCAAAGCACCCTCGCCTCGAGCCCCCACCCCCTGGTAAAGTGCCCCCCGCGTAGCCTCCCACACAGGGACAGTAGAAGAAGCTGTGCGCCACTCTTCCCCATACGATCCCGCCGCTCCGCACCTACCCTATCCCACCATCCACGAGCATCGATGACGCTATCTGGTGCAGCAAGGAAGGGCGCGTTGGGACCGTGGGAGTGATTCTGGCATGCCGTCTCCGGAGGCGGCGGCGAGAGGTGGCTCGCACCAGCCACGGGAAGCATCACGGGGAGGCGCTGCTCCAGGGTGAGGGCAGAGCGCAGGTGCTCGGGCTCGTCGCCTTGCAAGAAGATGTCCACAAAGGCCAGCGTCAGATCCGGAGACACCCCGAACCGCAGTCCCTGCAGCCCCCCCCCATCCCCCCGCAGAAGGTTGCACCATCTCACATAAACTCTGTCCACAGCACAGCCTATACTGTGGGCAATAGCTTCAATGCCAGGGCGCTGCTCCGCAACAGGCCCGCTCAGGCCTCAAGACATCCCTGGCGGACTTGAGGGGCCCATCGCTTAACTGCTGAGAGCCTGGACGGGACCCAAACAGCCCGATCAATCAGTTTTCGATCGTGGCCGCTCGATCGCCAAACTCTCCCTCCTCGCTTTATTCAGCTCAAGCGCCCTTCAGGGTGAGCGAAAGTGAACCTTCTACTCCAGGTGCGTGCTCCACTAAATAAAACTTCACTTTCGCTCACCCTGAAGGGCGCTTGAGCTGAATAAAGCGAGGAGGGAGAGTTTGGCGATCGAGCGGCCATAATCGAAAACTGATTGATCGGGCTGTTTGGGTCCTGTCCAGGCTCTCAGTAGTTCAGCGATGGGCCCTCAAAACCACCTGTAGGATCTGGTCTAGTGCCGTGGAATGCATACGCCCCTTTGATCTGGTCGAGTGCCGTGGAATGCATACGCCCTTTGATCTGGTCGAGTGTCGTGGAATGCATACGCCCCTTCGATCTGGTTGAGCGCTGTAAGACAGATTGATATGCTTCTAGAATGGGGGGGGAGGGGCGACAAAGGGGTATCTCGATATGCTCCGATCAAAGGACTGTGGACCCTGGTGCCGCGCAAGCGGGCTTGGAAGGGGGCCGGAGTGCGGACCTCGTGCAGCGCGCGGCCGCGGAAGGACTGCAGGCAGGAGTGGTTGTACTCCTTCGAGACGAAGGACTGCACCCGGCACGCCGCCAGGTAGCGCCGCCAGCGCTTCCAGTTCCAGGCGAAGGGCGTGCAGAGCAGCTTGAGGGCGCCGTGCACCACCCCCTCCCACCACATGAAGGCCGTCAGGCGGTCGCACTCATCCGCCAGCCCCGCCCACGGGTCCGCCAGCAGCAACCCCTGGAGCTGATGCGGCACCTCGCATGGAAGGCGCCAGGCCTCGTTGAAGGAGTTGAGGCCCTGCAGGTAGATGCGCCCCCCGTGCGCCTGGAAGTCCTCCTCCACGTGGCTCTGCATCACTTCGTCCAGGGACTCCAGAAACATCCGCGAGGGGCCATCGCCAATCATCTGGCCAATCCGCCCTCCCCGCCCCTCCCCGAACATCCCCCTCCCGGCCCAAGCTCTGTCAGACCGTGCCTGCTCAAGCACCGAGGAGGGGCACACCTCCCGGGTTTCCAGTTTTCTACTCCACTCGAGAATATGGGACACTGTTTACCGGCATTTGCGCAGTGCACAGCAGAGGGGGCGAGGCCTGTGCTGCGGGGCTGGGGGCAGTGCGCAGCAGAGGGAGCGAGGCCCGTGCTGCGGGGCTGAAGGCAGTGCGCAGCAGAGGGGGCGAGGCCCGTGCTGCGGGGCTGGAGGCAGTGCGCAGCAGAGGGAGCGAGGCCCGTGCTGCGGGGCTGGGGGCAGTGCGCAGCAGAGAAGAGCGAGGCCCGTGCTGCGGGGCTGGGGGCAGTGCGCAGCAGAGAAGAGCGAGGCCCGTGCTGCGGGGCTGGGGGCAGTGCGCAGCAGAGGCGAGGCCCGTGCTGCGGGGCTGGGGGCAGAGAGGGAGCGAGGCCCGTGCTGCGGGGCTGGAGGCAGTGCGCAGCAGAGGGAGCGAGGCCCGTGATGCGGGGCTGAAGGCAGTGCGCAGCAGAGGGGGCGAGGCCCGTGCTGCGGGGCTGGGGGTGTGCGCAGGGCGAGAGAGGGGTGAGGGGTTGCGGCGCTCGAAGGTGTCAGGACCTGATCCTTGAACACTGAGCGGCGGGCCCTCGAGTGGCCCGTGAGGGAGTCGTCCGGGGAGGTCTCCATCTTGTCGTGGCTGCCGCGGCGCTTGAGGCCGTCCGCAGGATCCTCCGCCGCCGCAGAGCTGTTCAGCCGCGCGCGCACCACCGCATAGGGCAGCGCCAGCACCAGGCAAACCCCAACCACCAGCGCGGCCACCACCGGCGCGCCTCCGACGCTGTCTACTAGGTCCTCCAGAGTCGTCGTGCACTGATCGCCGTGGTAATGCGATGACGAGCACTCTGTCGGGCAGTTGTGCTGCCCCTCGCATCCTCCCCGCGCTTCAGTCCACCGGTGCCCCCCCCCGCCCTGCCACCCCAAGGCTGGCCCTATCTGCAGCGCCTTCAGCCAGGGGCGCATGTCGGCCCACTGGGTGGGCGCACAAAGGTCAACCGAGGGTTCACTGAGAAACTATTGCAAAATCCCACCCAGACTGCGCAGCTTCGATGAAACCGGATGCTGGCGATGCTCAATGTGAACGTTGAGGAGGATGCTGGCAGCGGAGGAGGCATGGCAGCGCGGCGATGGTGGCAGCGGAGGAGGCACGGCAGCGCGGCGATGCTCACCGCATATGCAAGTGCAGGGGAACACACGACCACTGAATAATGGAATCAATCAGCATATTCCACATTCAGCACCCAGCACCCAGCACCCAGCTGGGGAGTCGAGGCATGACGCCCCCCTAGAATGGGGCAAGAAGAGGGGGTCGATAGTCCTGCGTGCAGGCATGCAGAGAGATCGCCAGGGGGAAGGAGGGGGGCGGAGGAGGAGAACGAGAGCGGGCGGGGAAGGCACCTCAGTGGCGCCGTTGGGCTGGAACTCGTACTGCGCGTGCTCTGGGGTGGGCGCGCAGGGCAGGCACTGCTTCTTGTCAAACCCCACCTGGTCCTTGTAGAAGCCCAGGGCGCAGGGGTCGCAGAAGAGCCCCGCGCGGCCCTTGGGGCACGCCTTGGTGGAGAGCGACCCCAGGTCGCCCGAGTGCCCAGGCGCAGCGCCTGCGCCTGAGCCCACCGCGATGCGGTCCTCCGCGTTCGCCGTGCCCTCCGATGACGGGAACCCGTGCGGCCACTCAAAGTGCACTCTGCCGCCGCCGCCACCGCCGCCGCCAGGCATACTCCCCGCTCCGCCCATCGCCGAGAGCCTCCCGGAAGCTGCCCCTCGTCACAACCCATTCACAACACCTCAGCCTCTCCGAATGCTATCTCCAAATCACAGGCACCAGATCTGTGTACCAGGTCAACGATTTGGCTATTGAGGCGGCTCTGATCTAATACCAATTTCCAGCAAATCCGACGACGGCATGGTCCTAGCCCGGTGCCGTCGTCGGTCGATTACACAATCCGTGCCCTAATTGCTTTCCCATCATCTCAGGAGAGGGGCACCCGAGGGTAACACTTGCCAGCAGCAATGGGTGCCCGGGACCGGCATCCAAGCCCCAACATCGTAGCTCCGGGGATCCGGCGCAAACTGCAGGAGGATATCCATATTGTGCACCGCATGATCGAGGGCTTGGGATCATTCAAATGGGTGATGCAGATTCTCCCCTTGACACACATTCACTATCTGGGGTCTGAGCGGGTCTGAACCGGACTTGATAAAACCCGACAGCATAGACACCTGGCAAGCAGGTTTCAAGTCATTTTGGCCTCACTCCTACATCGGAACATGCGGCGTACTCTTAATCAGGTGTGGATGCGCGAGGCCGCCCTACGCCACCCGTATGCCACATCTAGGATCTACGCCACCCGTATGCCACATCTAGGATCCCTGGCTGGCAGTCAATGGAGGGTGGCACGAGGGGGGCCGCACCGCCGATGTCCAAGTCCTGCAGGAACAGTAGGATGGTCCCCCCCGAGCCGCCTCCGGCGCCCCCTTGCCCCCTTGCCGCGGAGGTGTTGCCATGGTTGCCGCCTGAGACTGGCGCCATGGAGACCCATCTGGCGTCGCCGGGGTCACCATCGGTACTGATAGTACCATCCAACTTGAGACTTCCGACCGGGCTGCTCACCTCCCCAAGCACGATGACCCCGCCTCCGGATCCCCCGGTGCTGCTCCCCATACCTCCGCCACTGCCGAAGTAGCATGGCAGTCCTGTGCCGCCGTATGTGGACCCACCCTGGGGCCAAATCCCCTCCTCATTGCTAAGCCCTCTCTCAGCAGATCAGAAGACTTCAGGCAACGTCAAACGGCTCAGACACATCATCCCTCACCGCAACCTCTGTGCCCCACCGGGGGTGTGGCGAAGAAATCCAATTGTCCCCCAGCTCTCTAGCATGTGAGCTATAAGGAGGCTGAAGTGGCATGCAAACCGCGAATGCAAGCTCAAACATGCGGTGCGTGCAGGGGGGGGGCATCAAGCATTCGATCCCTTAGATATGCGGTGCATGCAGGGGAGGTGGCACGCCATTCGATCCCTTAGATATGGTGCGTGTGTGTGTGTACTGCCATTCGACTTTAGATATGTGCATGCGGGGGGCACTGGTACATTCGATCCTTAGATATGTGTATGGGCAGGGGGCACTGGCACCATCCCTTAGATATGAAAAGGCAGGGGGTGGGGCATCAGCATTCCGATCCCTTAGATATGCAAGAAGGGGTGGGGGCAGTTCAAGCATCTGATCCCTTAGATATGCGGTGCGTGCGGGGGTGGGGGCTCACCAGGGATTCGATCTTTCCCAGCTCCCCATCCCCACCATGCCCACCAAAACCCGCGCCACCCCCAGCACCACCACCCTTTGAGGTCCCGTTCCCAAGGCCGGAGCCTCCGCGGTGCCCTTTGGCATCGGCTGAGAGCCGTCCACCCGTATCCACGGTCAGCGAACGGATCTGCGTGACGTAGATTGAGCTGCCATCAACCAGCCCTCCGGCAATGTGCACCTCGTCCACGCGGCAAAGCCAGATTGAGAGCGGTTGGTTTGGCGTGTTGCCGCATTTCTGTTGCACCACGCACTCTTCTCCTCCTCAGCTCTGGCCTCAGCTGGCGACACGCAATGCCCTGGCGATGACCGGGACTGCATGACAGCAACGAAGACCCCCAGCATGGCAGGGGTAGGGCAACGGCACAGAGGTTGGAGATGGGGGCAACCCCAGGTAAACAGGAGCGGCTCTGGAGAGCACCCGCATCCAGCTCCCATGGACAACAGGGGCGGTCCGTGACACTCCAGCACTCGACACAGCAGCTTCTGAACAAGAGGAGGTGTCGGCAACTGACCTGCATTTGCAGTCTAGGCTCTACAGCAGCATCGGTATCAAGAAGGCGCGGACTTTGCGGCGTGTCTACAGCTTGGCGATCCGCCGGCGCCCCTCGTCCGGCCAACGGCAGCAGAGCCTCCCCCATTTGCGGAGGGCTCTCGTCAGCCTCGCGCACCATCCTGCAGATGGTGTCCTCGTCGCTGCTCTTGAAGCTGCTTTCCGCGGAGATCACGCCGTTGGCGTACACCCACATCTCTGCAAAGCCGATGATGTTGATGTGGTGTGCGCTGATGGTGGTGACGCGCATCGAGCCGTCCTGATCGCCCACCGTGAGCGAGCCCCCGCCGGAGATGGCGCCCATCACCTCCAAGTTGTCCGCACAGTCGATTCTTGATTCGCGGTGCAGCTCCACCTGGAGAAGCCCCCAACAGACACCGCCCCGAGCTCAGATCTAGGCCGGCCACCCCACGCCTACCAGCGCCGCAGCCCTCTCTGATCCAGGCGCCTCTGGTGCATCCAAGGACAGCCCATGATCCCTCACCATGGGCCCCGTCCCCCGAGTGCCCACCTGCCAAACCTATAGCCCCACTCAACACGATTGGTACACGGGCGCGGCATTGACTTGAATCAGGCCGCTTCGTTCCTACACTGCATCCCACGGCCTCAAGGCACGCTGCGTAACGCTCACTAAATGCATGGCTTGCGCGGTGCGATGTGGTGCCCTAAGTGGCGCGCTGCGCTCCCGGCAATCAACGGCTACAGGACTCCAGCTGTGGGAGTGGCTGCCTCATGTGATCTCTGCGGACTGGAGGGAGGGGTCGTCAGGACTCGTCGAGCGTTAAGCCAAAACCATGCATTTTGATTACACTTTCCATATTGAAGATGCGATTTCGTTATGTGTAAAATAAGAGCATGGTTTTGGCGCAACACTGGACGAGTCTTCACCCCTCGACTGGAGGAGTCAGAGCGCGCCGCCCATAGAAGCCCGAGCACCCGTGGCACCACGGCACAGAGCGAGGCCACCCGCAGGCCTTCCTGCACGGCATGGATGCATCGCCCACGACGCTGACTGGGCGCTCGTTTAGTGCCACCGGGATAAAGAGGGGGAAGACCTGCTGCGCGGTAATGGAGGATTTGGCAGAGGGGTTGAGCACGGCGGGGGAGGTTTGAATGTAGGATCGATCATCGAGGTACAGAGACACGTTGTCATCGTAGAAGCTCATGCGGAAATGGCCCTTCACCGCAATGGCGCTCTGCTGCAGCATCCGCAGTGCCGCCGTGTCCAAAATCAGAGACTGGTCGGGAGCCGGGCCAACGCTCTTCGAAGTGTACCCCAGCCGCATGCGCCCAAAGTCCATGTCGATGCATTCCGCCAGCTGCTCAGCTCTCATCCCTCCCCCCCGTCTCAGCTCTTCGGTCTCAAAAAAATATCAGCCTAATCTCTTAATCCTAATCCCCCTTTTCACCCTGCCCTCGAAGTCGAAGACCTTGGCTGCTCTGGCCGTAGCTTGCACAAGGCGTGCCGTACGAGAGTGAGGAGGAGAAGGGGTTATCTTGAGGCGGTGCCTCATAACCAGCCAAATATCGGGGTCACTTTCAGACGTTGCATCGTGACCGGCCAAACATGGGGGTTACCTTCAGACGTTGCATCGTGACCGGCCAAACATGGGGGTCACCTTCCAGCGCAGATCGCACCGCCAAACATAGCGGTTACCTCTTCATGCTGTATCGTGACCGGCCAAACATGGGGGTTAGCTTGAGGTGCATCGTGACCGGCCAAGCATGGGATTACCTTCAGGCGTTGCATCATGACAAGCCCGATGGCATTGTTCTGGTACCCTCCCGCGGCACCCCTCGCTCTCAGAATCAACGCGGCGTCCACGTGGCACACTAACCCGGAGAGTATCGCGTCATATCTGTCCGACGGCATGCGTCCGTCGTCCTAGGAGCAAGCAAGCTCACACAGACAGCGCGCTGGATGACGATACATACGGCGCGGGGGTGGGGCAAGGGCGGAACCTGGATTTGCAGGCTATTCCAGGGCGGAAACTCAGGGAACTGGTACAGCGGCGTCCCCGGGCAAATGGAGAAATCGCAGTACTCCCCATCTTGCTGCGGCACCATGTGCATGGAAGCTGCCCTCGCCGGCGCCAACCCCCCCCAACTCCCCTTGTAACAGCCTCGGCAACCCTCGCAACAGCCTCGGCAACAGTGTTAGCAAGCGCCAACCTTCGCAGCATAAGGCACTGCGACAGGGCAATGCATCCTAGATAGGGCCGCGGTGCCATCGGAGAGGTGACCAAGGACACAAGGGATCTGTCACCGGAGAGGGGGACAAGGTGCCATCGGAAAGGGAACAGGTTGGCACTGAAGAGGGGCCCAGGCGCCATCATACAAGGTGCCATCGGACAGGGAGATAAAAAGGTGTCATCGGACAAAGAGGTTAAGCGTCAATGAGGAGGGGAGTTGGGGATTATCGGATATGGGGGCAAGATGTTATCCCAGGGAAGGAGGAGACACGATGTCTGTGAGCAGGGAGGAAGGCGTGAGCGCTCACAGTTCATGTTGGTCAAAGTGAGCACGCGATTGAAATGCGTGAAAATGGTGCCTGCTTATAGCACACAGTGCCCCCTCCCGACGGAACGTCAGAAATGCTTCAAGGCCGCGCTAGATCATTGCAAAGCAGTGTCCGGCCGTGCCGCCCGCTTGCCCGATCACTGCTCAGCACCGCCCATCGGTAGACCTCAGTTCGGCTACCTCGTCTGAGATGCCTGGCTGTCCTCTCTCGCTCTCTCCCTCTCAGCCTCTTTACGGCTCTTGCAATGGCTTCTGGCGATCTCTGCAGAAAGCTCTCTCAGAGAAGGGGCACTCAATGCGTCATTTACAGCCTGCCGTTGTGCACCGTTGGTGGGGGCAAGCCCCAATGGAGGGGAGGGGTGCCCAAGGCGTGGCCCACCTTTGGAGATATCTGTATGCAAACGGGGAGAATAAGTCAAGCTGTGGGGAAGAGGATGATAAGCGCACCCGGCCCGCCGTTCATGTTGGTGAGCTGGCATTGGCCGCTGCTAAGACCTCCCGCAGCAGAGAGTATGAGGCAGCCAGTGGGAGGGCACTCCGGTAGAGCCACGTTCGTGTCCAGCGCAACACGGCCCCCGGCGCCGCCACCACCATCCTTTGCATCTTGCGACGGTTGAGCCTGCGGAGCGCTCGGGGCGGCAAATCACACCATCACAGTGAACGTCGCGCTGTGAGGCGCCTGCACTCTACGGTTGGTGCCCCCATAGTGTGTAGAGCCGCGCCTCGTGCACAGATTTGGGGTACAAGTACACACAGGTGGGTATGAGTGCTCGGGGTTCGGCAACTACTTACCTCGACGCCATTGCCGCCCTGAGCGCTCACAATACCGGGGCTCTTCTCATCGCACTGCACCTCGTTCGCCTTGACATAGATGCCACCGCCCGCGCCTCCCCCCCCTGCAAAGGAGGCTGGAGTAATCAGCGCTGTGATGATTGCCTGCACCCTCTCGTAGCCTTGCTGTGCAGTGGTTTATCATGGCTATCAGATGCTCACAAGGCTCACAAGGCATACATTTCTACGTGGTGAGGAAGACAAATATACGTGAACCTGGCTCACTGAGATCATAGCGAGGAAACAACAGGCGAGGCGGCAAAGGGCATGTGCCTGGCCACTGTGGTGGGTGAAGGGCGGGCACGGTTTCAAGGCACGGCATCACCCGCCATTCTACTCCACAACTCTATTCCTTGCACTTAGTTGTGTCATCTCTTCTTATGGTGCGCACTCTAGCGCACATATGTGACATAAAGTCCCAGTTACGTGTTGCGCTTGCGGTTCGGGTGCGGTTCGGGCGCTCAAACTTCAAGCGATTCCTTTGGCGCTGGCTCGAATGAGCTCGCGCCAGGGGATGCATACATTCAGTTTGTGTTGGAGAAAAGTATTTCTAACTTGAAATCCCTAAAGCGTATTTTCTATCATACGCATCTGTGTACCGAAGAGTGCAGGGCGAGGTGCTTCAAGGCTGCAGGCTCGCTCCCGCCCCGCTTCGGTTCAACCAAACCCTGACCCATGTGATCACGGATCCGCATTTGGACGGTGACGACTTCGTTTGAGCGATGATGGGGCGTGCATTGAATTCGAGCAAGTGCTCCACATGTCAATCCTGTTATATGAAGGGCGGGGGGGATTGACTGGCCACTGTGGCGGGTGAAGGGAAGGTGGGGGTTTTGTTTGGCCACTGCGATAGTTGATGGAAGGGGTTGGGACTTTGTCTGGCCATCGTGACGGGTGAGTGGGGGGGGAATTGTTTTTGAGGGATACCGCCAACTCCGTCCCGTGGGGCAATCCCGTTTGCCAGAATGCTCCCTTTCAAAACGAAGAGATTCGCAACAGTGACATTGATGATGCCGCCGCCGGAGCCCCCGTCACCACTGCTCGTTAAGAAACCTGTTCCGAAGGCACCGAACTGCATCGGATACATCACTTCGTCCTTCCAGCTCCGAGCATACGAGGCTGCCAGCCCCCACACCCCCCCACATGAGTGCATGCCCACTGCTGCAATCGTCTCTTCCAGTCGTACAGGAGCCTTAGTAAACTCTATGCAACCAAAAGCAAAACACTTTCAAAATAAACCACCGCGGCCCTATCGAAGCTGCACCTCGGCTCAAGGACATGCCAACAGCGGTGCAACCAGCAGCACCGGCACTGCTACCACAGGGTTATCCAAGATCCTGAAATATCATTTCTCATCGTGTTCCAAGTATTCTTGGCATGCACAACATCACTGCGGACTATCTCCACAGATGCCACGAGATGCCACGATCAGTAGTGAGCCTCTCAATATTTTATTGCCCCTCGTCCGGCGGGGAAGAAGTGAGCTCGTTTAAAGCTAACACGCGACCGCCATCTTAGCATCCTAGAAAGAAGGGTACTGCTTAAATCCTGCGGACACGTTGCTGAGCGTTTAGGTCACGTCCTAGTCGTAGGGCCTTCGGTGGCATCCTTCTATACACCACGGGTGTGCATCTAGCGCCAGTGGTAAGTTGGCAGGCGTGCTCTTCCATGCTGTCTGCTTTTGATAATGACTTGATGACTAAAGATCGAACACTCTGGTAAGAGGGCTCGACTCCCTCTCAATGGATCCACACCCCGTAAGGGGAGTGGTAGCCGAGAGCAACGCGTTCAAACTTGACGCTTCCCACGACATCCAGCCACAAGCAATAGGCTCAGCCTTGATGCCTGCCCAGACATCATTGAGGAAAGTGTCCTTTCCTGCAGGGAAACCCTGTCGCCTGGAAGGCAATTCAGATACCATTGAAGGCAAGTCCGCAACTAGCAGTTATTTGAGAGCAGCGGTTCTCTGCGAACGTGAATTCGCAAGACTTCAACTAGTCCGTGGTATAAGTCATCTCGTGTGACCGACTGCATAAGTCAGTCCGAGCATAACCCCACCAGTAGAGGTAAAACATCAGGGAGGAGGTACTAAGGGGGTCACCTGCTGTTGGGTAGGCATCCCCACCGAGTTGAAGCTCAGTGTCAGGAGTGCAGGAAGCTCCCTGGCCGCCGTGCCCTCCGCCTGCCGCCGGCCTCCACCCACCAGGCCCCGCACCGAGCACCGCTCTCAACCACACAGCAGGATGGGCCCTGGCCACCGCACCGCCTCCGTCTTCCTGCTCACCCAGAGATTTCCCAAGCCGTCCCAGAAAGAGGAGCGGCACGCAGCTTCGAGAAGCGCTGCTGGTGTCACTTTGCCACATACTGGGTCCAAGAAGCGGAGCTGCACGAAATTTCAGAATCCGTTTCTTATTGGCAGTTTGTCACATAGCGCAAGGCTGTGGAAATCTTTGAGGTTCTAGGGATTAACCTCGTTGCATTAATCGAAGTCGTTGAAACCTTTCCAAAGCGTTTCGTTAGAAAGGTCTACAGGTGCTCGTCCAAATATTAAAAAACGGTGTGCCAATTAGTTAACGAAATTTTACTTAAATGCAAAATACCGGAAGTCGGCACAGGATGGCATTTCAGCGCAAAGTCTGTGAACAGGAAGCACTTTGCTTCGACAAGAGCAACCGAATTATTCAATCATAAATTGTGTATCCGGACGCAACTGGGAGTTGGAGCAGCGTGACGAGGCAGCGATTCAAAAAAAAAAGCCTCACATTTTGTGCACCTTATTTTCGGACGAGCACCCGTACTAACAGAAGGCAAGCTACTTGCAAGGTAATATGCACCTGGCACGGCGTTGAGGTTTCTACAGTGAGGCACCAAGGAGCGGGCTAAACAAATGTGACGACATCAAACCGAGGGAAGGGTTCGGAAAACAGCTGCTCATCAACGAAAGTGCTGGCCGAGGCTATGCTCGCATAAGTAAGTCATGACGTGAACACCGAAGCGGTCATCTCAGGGTCGTGGAAAGTTGGAGAGAGCATTCAGAAGGCACACCCGACATGCCGTGGCTCGGAACCCCCGGAGGATCCGGCCCGGAGGCTCGACTAGCCAAGCCGCTTGTGTCCACCAAGGACCCTTGCTCCATCATGATGTTCGCACAGGCCAATGTGATTTTGCCTGCCTTAAGAAGGGTGTACGAGTTCAGTGTGCAGTTTCCTTGCATTTGTATGTTCAGCTCGCACCCTGGCAAAGCCCGCCCCGACCTCAATACCCCGCTGAAAATAGAGCTTCTGAGTAGCTTCCGGTTGCACTGGGAATGCCCCCAAGAAGCCGGTGGACCACCGCGCGGACTGACGTGGTGTCTGGATGAGGGGGCAGCGAAGGTGTACTGGAGCAGTGTGCCAAGGAACCGTCCAGGGTCGACTGGCGTGGGTTCTCAGTGAGGGGGCGAAGGAAGATCCGGCGGGGGTGCAGTGGGGTGCGGCGAGTGCGGGGGTGGACGCGAAGAACCTCGGGGAGAGGCCATGTAGCTCCGCTCGGCTGAGCTCCGCCCAGAATTAAGTACGTGGGTTTGTGCAGTTTCGGGGACACGCTCAAAGGCGCGTTCGGGAGAATTGTGTTTTGGATGAGGATCCTAGCCTCCGGAGCTCGGGTGTCGTCACAATATGACCTCGCGAACGGCAAATCCCCAACGCCCCGAACCCTATTGACAAGTTGTAGCTTGCGACCCGAACCTGAAACATCGCACTGCACGAACGTATCCTTCAAGAAAATGAGCGATCCGGCGCCTTGGATGTTGATCTTCAGCTCAAAAAGATACGACGTGTTAGTGGTTACGACGCACGTTGTGTTCAAATCGCCTTCCCCACCCAGCTCACCTGCGCGCAGATAGCACGGGGTCACTCACTGCCCCACTCCTAGCGAGCAAGAGGCCTTGCGTTAATAAAATGTAAACAGTCACTGCCCCGCCCCAGGCGAGCAAGAAGCCTTGCGCAAGAGAACACTACTTGGTCACTGCCGCGCCCCGAGCACGCAAGTAAACTTGTGCAGGAGAACAGGCCACAGCCCCCCCCCCGAGCGAGCAAGAAGCCTTGCACAGGAGCACAGCAGGGTACACAGTTACGGAATACGTGTAAGCAGACACCACAAGCTATGCAGGGACTGTATGCTAAAATGTCTGCTCTCGCTGAGCACTCTAGGGACCGGGCGGCAAACAAGGCTGGAAGCCAGAGTGAGTGAAATTGCGACTCATCAAGAGACCAACCACAGAGCGGTTTTATCCATAGCTATTCCACGTTACGTGAAATTTTGCGTTCTACCCTGTATTGTGCGAGGATCCTGATGGCTCGAAGCTTTCAAGGGAGCAGGGGACGTTCTGTCGTTTTGGGAGTCGGGCTGTTCGAATAACTCACCGCACGTCACGTCCATGGGATAATGGAATGCAGGCGCGACCGGGCTTGTATCTATGAGCGCACTGCAAGACACCAGGCAAGCAGAGATAATGACCAGGTGGTAGGATAGCCTGTGTATAGCGAAAGTCGAGGCAGCCATACAGCTATCTTCTCTTGGAATTCTGTTCAAACGTTCTCAGAATCACGGTTTGTGGGAGGCCTGTAGCGTTTCCATAGGATGGCAACAACGTAACATAATAGCGTCACATCTTCAGGTGCGCTTCATAGGTTATCATAAATATCATTATTCGTATGCCTCCAAGAAAACTCCTCGCAGCCATTGGAACATAAACCCTTTGCGGTATGATAGCTAACCTCTGCTCCTTATGATTTCGAACCGGACCAAATTACCCGGTGTTTCAGCGACGAAACCTCCTCTGTACTGTACTGTCGGTTTTCTGTACTGTACTGTCGATTTTGGGGAATTCTGTGCCGACGTGGCAGTCGCGCGACAGTACAGTACAGCCCGGAGGTTTAAGCGAAATACCGTCTCTGTGTCACTGTACTGCACGGTTCGATGGGCTGTACTGCACCGATTTTCATCACAAATTGCATATTTAAAGACATTCATACATATTTCGGCGAAACAAGGGTGACATCGTGGGGACACCAAGAATTTTGAATATAAATATATATATCCACAATATATTCATTGTCCGTATCCATGCGCCTTTTTATTACGAAGAACCCCCTAAAAATAGCTCATTATTTCTTAAAATAGCGTGCAAACGCGCGATAAAATTATCCGTTTAATTATCCGCGGTATAAACGACAGAATCGAGCCATCGTGAGAGTATCGTGAGTGTCCGCGCTTCGATATTTCTGTACTGTCGTATGTACTGTAGTCTGTACTGTCGGTGTCGTCTGTACTGTCGTCTGTCCTGTCGTCTGTACTGTCGGCTGTACTGCCCCATACTTAATTCTGAGAAATGTCATTTTGGCGACATCCACGACTCTGCTTCTATACTGTCGTCCTTTTTGTCTGTACTGTACTGTCGTCGACCAAAAACGGTGGACCTCCAACCAGAGACGCGGAAATTGACATGTTGTCACGAACGCGGTACAGAGACAGTACAGTACAGACAAAACGACAGTACACTAGTACAGTACAGAGGAGGTTTCGTCGTTAAAACCTCGGGTTACCTTACCCGTAATTTTAACGAGGAAATTACCTCTGTACTGTACTGTCGTTTGGTCTGTACTGCCTCGTCTTTGTACTGCGTCCGTGACAGCATGTCAATTTCCGCGTCTCTGGTTGGAGGTCCACCGTTTTTCGTCGACGGCAGTACAATGCAGACAAAAAGGACGGCAGTATAGAGGCGGAGGCGTGGATGTCGCCAAAATGAAATTAAGTATGGTGCGGAACGGCCGGTACATGCTACAGTACACTCGACAGTATACGGAGTACAGCCGACAGTACAGACTACAGTACCGACGACAGTATACGACAGTACAGACGACAGTACAAAACGTGGTGGAAAATACTGCATGCCCCTCTCTCGATAATATTTCGCTTAAACCTTCGGGCTGTACTGTACTGTCGCACGGCTGCCACGTCGGCACATAATTCCCCAAAATCGACAGTACAGTACAGAAAACCGACAGTACAGTACAGAGGTAATTTCCTCGCTAATATACCGGGTTACTTACTTACCTTACTTAATCAGCAGCAGCAGCAAAGCGCGAATCCCAACGGGCGACACAGACGAACTTCCGATCTCACGATCGCCAGACGCTAACGATGACAGTGCCACTGCATTCGCGTACATTTATCGCGACGTCACCCTCGCGTTGTGGCGTGGCATGTTGGGATGGAAAAAGCGAAGTATTGTCGCGCACATGATCCTACGGTCAGATGGCCTAGTGGAGATCTCTTTTTGAGATCGATCCGCCTAGTGTATCACATCTATCTGCACCAGCACCATCACCAAACGCAAAGCAATTCACCATCACAAATCTGAAATACGGGCATTTGTAAAATTTTGTATCGACTCGAGTACTCAACTCAAGCACTCAACTTACGATGAACTCGGTACCGTTGGATCATTAAATCGACGTGTCACGTCTCACGTGGCAAGACTAGTACTTTAAAAAAAAAAGTTTTGCTCGGGAATTGAATATTCGGTGTTTTACTGTTTTTGTCCAACGATGTGTCACGCTCTGGTGATCTGGGACCGTCGCGTGACACTCGACTGCACTGCACGACTGCACATGCACTGTCGGACTGTGTCACGCTGAATCCTCAACGCCTGAACGGTAGGGGTGCCCAACTAAAGTTGAGCCGTCCAATGTTCTTAGATCGGGAACATCGGAAGGTCCGAAGAGATTCCTGGGGAGCGCCAAAGGAATGCATCGTATTTTGATCTCTGGAATCGTACATGGACTGTCGGATTCGGAAAATTGTCACTGTTAAAAATAAACGGACCAGTTTAAGTTGTGCAGCTCTACCGTTCACGGAAGAGAACTCAACAGATGAGACTTGAGTGGTCGCAGTCGCAGTCGTCTCATCAGTCGTCATCGCGACAGTTGCAATATAAATGTGTCTGACGATGACGATGACGTGTGCCATCGTCATATGTCCGATCACCAGATATCTCATATCACCACTTCACATCTGAAATGTTTTCGTTTAAAATTCGTACTAGTCTGAGACAGTCTTCAGTCTATGACTCGTGTGTCTATCGAGTACAGTATCCCTGCAATTTTATTTACAGCCTACTGAACTCAATACACTAGTATCTTTGCCGAATATGTGGGTATCTGTCATTTCAGAATCCAATGAAAAACAGCACGTCTGCGTCCAGTTTCAATAATGAACTCAGAACTGACGATGACGTGAGGTGAGGCCTCGCCTCGGCCTACAGTACACGAGTACTGATACTGTGTCACAGTCACAGAGTTGACTCGGTCACACACACAGAGCCTCCGGAAGCGATTTTTTAAAAGACAAAAGTTTTTCCGAGTTTCAGATGTTGTCCGGGTGTGTCACTTGTATCACGTGACACGACGCGACGTAGTATCAAGTATGAAGTCACGCACAAATACGAAAAGAGCAAACAAAGTCGAAGTGGGACAACTGCGGAAGTGTCTAGTGTGTACAAATCAATATCAATATCTGTCTCGTCTGAAATTGGACTCAACTTTCAAAATATTCGAAGAGATCGCTACGATGATGAATATACGGGTACCTCGTTTGCGGCTATGTCTTTTTGCGGTTGCGCTCGTCTCGAACATGGTTCCTTCGCAGGTGTTTGCTCGAGCCTCTTCCAGATCAAAGCACTTGCATGTACGTCCTATACTTGCGGCAGAGATCAACTCAATAATAAATTTTGCTCACAGGCTGACTACGCGTACCAAATGGAGTATATTCGTGGCAAATTTCTTGCTCTCGAAATGATCGACATCAGGTGTCCATCCGCGAAGCCGACTTTTTTGATGAAGCAGGATAACAACGACATCTTCCAGCTTGCAAACATCTTAGACTTCAACTTTAACAAGCCAGTTGGTAATCTTCGTCACCTTCTTGCAACAGAAGTCACGGCCAGAACTTCAATGCGCAAGCTGGTGCGTAGACCCAAATAGCGATTGCACCTCCTCCTCCTAAGACACCTAACTGGCCGCAGAGCTCGACTGTTGTCCCCCCTATTGTCTAGGTTGCTTTTCGAATTTCCGCATGGTTGCACAAGTCGGGAGTGTCCCTGCACTTTTTTCCAGATCTGCTTCTCCTTTTTACCTCCTACTGTGTCCTTGTCTCGAGATATATCTCGAAATATCATCTGGACTTCCCAGCCCGACACGTCAGCCAGGGCCAACAGATACACGCGTTTCTTTCTAAATCATAACCATTGTGCGGCATGAATAGTGGGCATTTTCCTCTTTGGTTATTCTCTTCTGCGGCGTAATGCCTCATGCCACACGCCCCGACTTCCCTTGCGCTCCTGCAACATTTGACTCTTCGGTAGCGACTCCTCTGACTTTCTTCAAGATGATTGAGGCACGCAGCTGCGGAGGAACAAAGTAGATCCCGCGCTCGCGGGCGCTCCTGCGGCGAAGAAGTCAGCACTCGACAAGGGCACCGACGTGGACAAAACGGGTCCGCCCCCCCTGCGATGGAACTTCGAAAGCTTTCCCGCGAGTACTTCGCTGAAACATTATTCAAGCGGAGCTTGAAGGATGGCAACGGGTCAGATCTTACGCACTGCCCCCCGAGGAACGGTTCTCACGCTGCTTAGTAATAGTCACGCTTGAAGTCGATGACTTCGGGCTCTCCGACCATAGAGCTTGCAAAGTTCTCCGCGAAGTGGATGGTACGACAAGGACCCTCCCACCTCAACCGAATAAAGTCGAAGATATATCTCTTTCACGGCACTGAGCCTCACTAAAAGTGAATGCGCCATTTGCAGTGACAGTGGTGATGGGCCAACAGCAACGAGTGGAATTGACAGCACAAACTGTTCTTGAGCGAGAGAACTGCGTCCTCCTCTGAAGGACCTCATCCCTTTAAGAACCACGTGTACAGTGTGACCAGCAATTTTCCAAAAGCTTTCTTCCTGCCCATACTTGGTAGATCATTTGCTTTCCATCTTTTTCCCCAGCGCATGTCTCACTGGTGGGAGAAAAAGCGTTTAAGGTCCCCTCCTTAGCACGTTTTCACCGCTGCTCGCCGCCAACTTCCCGCCAGGAACCAGCCCCCTCTCAGAACAGGCAAGAGGAAATCTCTACACATCTAACCGCTGCACCTGTCTTTTTTCTTCAAAACCTAGAAAAGGCGGGCAGTTCCCTCGGCTGATCCAGGTGCGAGGAGCTGTGCTGCAGGCGCACTGTGGACCTCGCTGCCGGACGCAGATGCCACCAAGCTAAACAAGGCGGAGTGGCGAAGCAAATCTTGCACGCAGGCTCTTCTTGAGGTGGAGAAGTACTGCCCAGGCGCCCCCGGTGATAAGGTGGAACGCTTCTCCTCCTCCTCCGCACAATTAGGTGCTTCGGGTGCTGACAAGTCTCAGCAAACGATTTACCGAGAGAACGCAGCGCTGAAGCTATGTTGCCCTCCGTAGCTCCTCTGTGCCTACAGTTGCCCCACAGTCATGCACGTTATCGCAGATGGTACCTTCCCTCCAACACGTGGCGCCCTGTCCCACGCCAGCACCGTTTGAGCTGGGAGAAGCGCCATACATGTGCCAACCCCAGGCCTCAGAAGGTGCACCGGCGGCAGCGAGGCTCGCTGCCTCAGAAGGTGCACCGGCGGCAGCGAGGCTCGCGGCCTCAGAAGGTGCACCGGCGGCGGCGAGGCTCGCGGCCGCAGAAGGTGCACC